>CANXYC010763386.1:0-18913 GCA_948193065.1 Aleurites moluccanus | reverse complement strand
GGCAATGTTAATATTACAGGGGAGACTCTGTCCGATTTTCTGTAAACTCAAAGTGTTTTAAAAAAAAATGTCATAAAATGATTAAATGAAATGAAAGCATGTAACTTGGGTTCTTCGTGGTACTGGTATGCAAATTATTCTCGTGCCCTAGGATTGTCACAGCCCTATAGTGTGGGGTGTGACATGCTGCTCTGAGGGGTAGTGGGTACATACCGTCGGCAATGTGCACATTGTATAATGATACCCTAGATGGGAAGGATTAACAGTCCTAGCCATAAGACCTGATTAGTCTTATATTTATTGATACATGTGATATGAGTTTCATGGCCCTTTATTTGTCTAATCCATGTGATATATTTTCCATTGACTTGATTATTGATTCTACATTCATTCACTATATTCAGATTCTTTATTCAGATATTGTTGATCAGATTAATATTCATTGATTATCTGCCTATTGCTTATTGATATTCCAGTCGATGCATATTAGATTCATTGAGTAATTTATACTCACCCTTCATTGTTTCCCCTTTCCAGGTGCAGAGTAGGAGGTAGAAATCCCAACTTTTGGTTCCCTGTGGATTATTGCAGTATCTGTAGTGATAGTGTAATTATATTTAACATTGTATTTTATATGTATTCTATAGTTGCTCCATGGGTTGTAAAATGGCATAGTTAGATTATAATTATGTATGTATGGCATATTATGGCATGTGATGATGATAGTTACAGCGAATTACAGAATAAGTTACAGTCAGATTACAGAATGCCATAATGAAACTTAATTGAGTAATTGGTTAATTAATTGATAGTAATTGATTATTCTATATGATACTGGGTTCTACGGGTACCAATTGCCTCTGACATCTCTCGCATCCTAGGACCGTCATATTCTGAAATCAGGACATGACAGAGGTGTTATCAGAGCATAGGTTACAAATGAATAGTAACTAAGTATAGTATGGGTAGAGTTAAGTAAACCATGAAGTATAGGAATTCCTGTATTGTCTTATGTTGTATTCGTCGAGTATGTATGAGTATTCTGCGTTTCTATAATATACTGAGTACATTGTTCTATTTTTTGATAGTTGACAGAGATGTCTGACGACAGAGACAGAGATACCAGAGAGGTAGAGGTAGCCTCTAATGAGTCTTTTGTCAGAGAATTTTTAGAGGGATCATCTAGATCCCGATGGATGACAGAGGAGATAGAGAGGAGTGATGACCCCTGGAGGATGGAAATGATGCAGAGGTTGATGGAATTATATCTAGAATTAGCATAATTAAGGCGAAAATGACAAAATATATGCCGCCGCCACCAGCACCAGCAGCAGTACCACCTCCTGTTGCACCAGCTATTGTACCTGTTGCTCCAGTACAACCAGTAGTAGTTCTTAGCGAGTCTGCTATTTAGAGAGCTTGCAGAGTTATTGATGAGGGCAGAGTTACTATGTTTAGCTTTCTGAAGCTTAATCTGCCAGAGTTCAGGGGTGACAGAGATGATGAGCCAATTGATTTTCTTGAGTAGATTGAGAAGGTAGTGAGGAGACTACCTTGTTCTAATGTTAGAGTAGTTGAGCTGGTTGGGTTATTATTGAAGGGGAAAGCCTAGACTTGGTTTTCCAGACATATAGAACTCATATTAAATGGTGTTCATCCTCCTACTTGGGCAGAGTTTAGACAAGGGTTGATTGATGAGTTTTTGACAAAAGGGGTGAAAACCAGAAATTTGATCCAGTTTGAGCAGCTTGAGCAGTGAAACAGGATAGTGGAGGAGTATACTGAGGAGTTTATTAGATTGAGCAGATATGCTACACAGATTGCTCATACTAAGGCAGATTTGATCAGCAGATTTAAGAGGGGTTTGCATGCCTCACTTCATAATGCCCTGCTTGTAATAGAGTTCACATTTCTTACTACTATCATGGATAAGGCCAATCAGATGGAGGAAAAGTACAAGTCAAAGAGAGCTAAGAGAGATCAAAAAAGGAAGGGAGGACCCGGATCATAGGGTAGAATAGGGGAGAGCAGCTCTTAGCCTAGACAGATTGAGCCAGTGCACAAGTTTGATCAAAGACCTCCATCTGGCAGTTAGAGGTGGAGGACTCAGATGCCCAGTGTGCCTATATGCAGTTTCTATGGTAGAAGGCACGGAGGGGAGTGTCGACAATAGACAGGTGCTTGCTTGAAATGTGGGCAGCATGGTCATTTTCTTAGCAGATGTCCTTTATGGGGTGATCAACAACCTTCAACTTTAGTGTCCCAGCCTACTGTTCAAATGAGTCAGAATGTAGTTAGAGTGGCTCCTGATAGGGGTAGAGGCAAAGGTAAGGCTCCGAGCAGCAGTCAAGCCCCAACAGGTAGAGGTCAAGGGTGAGTTTTTGTTATAAATGCTCAGGAGGCACAAAGATCTGATAATGTGGTCACATGTACGATTCTTATTCAGAATGAGATAGCAAATGCATTGTTTGACTCTGGTGCTACGCATTCTTTTGTCTCACCACTATTTGTACCTAAGTTGAATAAAGAGAGACAATTATTGACTGTTCCTCTAGAGATAGCTACACCTATGGGGGGAAGTGTAGAAGTGAATTATTTTTATCCGGGCTGTGTGATTGAGATCGATGATAATATTCTGCGTGTTGATTTGATAGAACTGCCTGTGTTAGAGCTTGATGTGATACTCGGTATCGATTGGCTTACGACACATCATATAATAATTGACTGTTATGAGAAGAGGGTTAAATTCCAGCTTGAGGGGCAACCAAAGTTTGAATTCCAGGGTGATTGACGTAAATCTAGAATTAGTTTTGTTTCAGCTATCCAAGCTAGATGGATGATAGGGAAGGGTTGTTCAGCATTCCTGGCTCATGTGATAGATGTGAAAAAGACTTCAGTAGGGATTAATCATATACCAGTAGTCCAGGAATTTCCTGATGTCTTCCCTGATGAATTGTCAGGACTACCCCCAGATAGAAAGATAGAGTTTGAGATTAAGGTGTATCTAGGCATCGATCCGATATCCATTCCTCCGTATATAATGGCACTAGCAAAATTGAAAGAGTTAAAGGTGCAATTACAGGAGTTATTAGATAGAGGGTTTATTAGATTGAGTAGTTCTCTATGGGGTACTCTAGTATTTTTTGTAAAAAAGAAGGATGGCTCTCTGAGGATGTGTATTGACTGTCGGCAGATGAATCAGGTGACAGTGAAGAATAAATATCCATTGCAATAGATTGATGATCTGTTTGATCAATTGCAGGGTGCCAGTCATTTCTTAAAGATTGATATAAGATCTAGGTATCACCAGTTGAGAATCAAGAAGGGAGATGTATCCAAGACTGCTTTCAGGACCCAACATGGATATTATGAGTTTTTGGTGTTGCCATTTGGGTTGACTAATGCACCAGCTGCATTTATGGATTTGATTAACAGGGTGTTCAAGCTATTTTTGGATAAGTTTGTCATAGTGTTCATAGATGGCATTCTTATCTATTTCAGGAGTAAGGAGGAGCATTCAGAGCATCTGAGAATTGTACTACAGACTCTTCGAAAGCATCAGTTGTATGCTAAGTTGTCTAAATACTAGTTCTGGTTAACTGAAGTGTGATTTCTAGGGCATGTTGTTTGTAAGGATGGTATCGAGATAGATCCTCAGAAGGTTGAAGCAGTTGCAAATTGGCCTCGGCTTATCAGTGTTTCTAAGATCTATAGTTTCCTTGATATGGCAGGATACTACAGACGGCTTGCGAAGGATTTATCCAAATTGCTGCTCCGTTTACTAAGTTGACTAGGAAACAGGAGAGGTATCAGTGGACTGATGAATGTGAGAGCAGTTTTCAGACTTTGAAGTCTTGCCTCACGAGTGCTCTAGTGCTAGCATTGCCATTAGAGGATGATAAATTCACATTTTATTGTGATGCTTCCAGGGTTGGATTGGGATGTGTTCTGATGCAGAGTAGAAAAGTGATTGCTTATGCTTCTCAGTAGTTAAAGAAGCATGAGATGAATTATTCAACACATGATTTGGAGATGGCAGCAATAGTATTTGCACTGAAGAACTGGAGACATTATCTGTATGGGTCTAAATGTGAGATATATACTAATCATAAGAGTTTGCAGTATATACTTCAGCAGAAGGATCTAAACCTCTGGCAATGCAGATGGGTTAAACTACTTAAGGATTATGATTGTGAGATCCTTTACCATCCGAGTAAGGATAATGTAGTAGCATATGCACTTAGCCGAAAGTCTATGGGTAGTCTAGCTCATATCAAAGTTTCCAGAAGATCATTGATCTATGAGATGAAGAAGTTAGCTGATTGTGAGGCCTCGCTTGAGCACCTCTCGTCCCAGGGAGATCGGGAATGCTCATTTTTGGGACGGTTTCTCACAGATTGAGAGGCGACCTTAGCGCCTCTTTGAAAATAATTTTGACGTTTTGAAGTTACCATCTAGAGTTATTTTTGTTGGAAAAATTTAAGGTAAAAACCCATTTTGACTCCAATTTTTATCCCAAAGGAAAATAAGTGCACTAGTCTTTGAAACCAAAGAGGATTCAGGGAATAGGATTTTGGTTGAACTTGGCTTCTAATTTTAACCTTGATTTAAAGCGTTTTCATGAGCAGTTTAAAGAATAATATATAAAGATGTATGAACAAGTAAATGAATGGATGAAAGTGATAAAACAGTTTTAGAGAGCGGTAAGTAAATTATTATAATTCAGGAATATCAAAATATCGGATATCGACTCTAGCCCTTATGGGTTCTAGGTTGATCACACATTCCTCGAATAATACATTCAATAAAACATTTAATTAATAGAAAAGAGATCGCTTTGACCTTTTTTGGATTTGAAGCCCTTACGTAGCTTGCCTACATATCCAGTTGAATGGGAATATAAACCCATACGTTCTTCTTTCTTACGAAGGAGGGTTGATTTTATGCCCAACTTATCATGTTTTGGACTCTTTATTTTGGTGCTCGACCAAAATAAAGGAGATTTGCCTATTTTGATGCTCTATCAAAATAAAGGAGAGTTAGGAGACGATACATGCTACTTTGCTTTTTGGGAAGGCGACGATCGAATTGTCCTTCCGGATCGGAGCTCCACTTTGGATCGGTTGAATCCCGGGAAGACGGTCGGATTGTCTTTTATATGATAATTCAAAACAAACAAATCAACGGAGTAATTTTATTAGAAATAATTTTGAGGCTCCACACGCCCCAGATTTGGTCATTCTTTAGTTCAAAGATAACTAAAGAAAATGGGCTCCACACGCCCCAAATTGATTATTCTTTTAACTCAAAGAGAGTTAAAGAAATAAAAAGAAATCGATGTATGAGAGAGAATAGAAGAAATTTGATAAGGAAAATTCGACTTCAAGTGATTTTGGGGTAGAAATTATAAAGGAGGCAGGCATCTATTTATAGGCAAGGGGGTGCCACCGGAGGGGGGCGACGCCGTCGCCGGGGCCTTTGGTGGTACGAGATGAGAAGAAGGGCGGCACCGCCCTCTCCTGAGGGTGGCAGTCTGGGTCCCATTATGATCCGACACATTTCTGAGTCCGTCCGAGCATGAGTTTGGTTCCGGTGAGTGCCGGTTGGCTCGGCATGAGTCTTAGGAGTGCAAAAAACCAGTGTTCACAGCTGCCCCCATCATGGTTGTCCATTTTATATGACAGAAGTGATGTAGGTGAACTGGGCTGTTCCTATCTGTTTGGAACGAAAGAATGGATTCTGATCGCATCTTGCAGGGTCTAGAGGTGAGATGGAAAAATAAATTTTGATTCCAAACATTTTTTAGAATGAAATTAGGTGAAAATGGATTTTGATTTCAGACATTCTTCAGAATGAAATTAGGTGAAAATAGATTTTGATTTCAGACATTTTTTAGAATGAAATCGAATGGAAAATAGATTTTGATTTCAAACATTTTTCAGAATGAAATCAGGTGGAAAATGGATTTTGATTTCAAACATCTTTCAGAATGAAATTGGGTGGAAAATAGATTTTGATTTCACCAAGGGCTGCTTGGGCTTAAAATGATTTTTGGTTTGCCAAGGGCTACTTGGGCTTAAAATGATTTTTGGTTTGCCAAGGGCTACTTAGGCTTAAATGATTTTTGGTTTACCAAGGGCTACTTGGGCTTAGAATGATTATTGGTTTGCCAAGGGCTACTTGGGCTTAAAATGATTTTTTGTTTGCCAAGGGCTACTTGAGCTTAAAAAAATTTTTGGTTTGCCAAGGGCTACTTGGGCTTAAAATGATTTTTGATTGCCAAGAGCTGCTTGGGCTTAAAAATGATTTTTGGTTTGCCAAGGGCTGCTTGGGCTTAAAATCATTTTTGGTTTGCCAAGGGCTGCTTGGGCTTAAAATCATTTTTGGTTTGCCAAGGGCTACTTGGGCTTAAAATGATTTTTAGTTTGCCAAAGGCTATTTGGGCTTAAAATGATTTTTGTTTGCCAAGGGCTACTTGGGCTTAAAATCATTTTTGGTTTGCCAAAGGCTACTTGGGTTTAGAACGATCTTTGGTTTGCCAAAGGTTGCTTTGGCTTAAAACGATTTTTGGTTTGCCAAGAGCTGCTTTGGCTTAAAATTATTGTTTGTTTGCCAAGGGCTGCTTGGGATTAAAATGATTGTTGGTTTGCTAAGGGCTACTTGGGCTTAAAATGATTTTTGGCTTACCAAGGGCTACTTGGGCTTAAAATGATTTTTAGTTGCCAAGGTTGCTTAGGCTTAAAATGATTTTTGTCTTGCCAAAGCTTGTTTGGGCTCAAAATGATTTTTAGTTGCCAAGGCTACTTGGGCTTAAAAATGATTGTTGCTTGCCAAGGGCTCCTTGAGCTTAAAATGATTTTTGTTTGCCAAGGGCTGCTTGGGCTTAAAATCATTTTTGTTTGCCAAGGGCTGCTTGGGCTTAAAATCATTTTTGATTTGCCAAGGGCCACTTGGACTTAAATTGATTTTTATTTTGCCAAGGCTTAAAATGATTTTTGTTTGCCAAGGGCTGCTTGGGCTTAAAAATGATTTTTGGTTTGCCAAGGGCTACTTGGGCTTAGAATGATTTTTGGTTTGCTAAGGACTACTTAGGTTTAAAACGATTTTTGTTTGCCAAGAGTTGCTTGGGCTTAAAATGATTGTTGTTTTTTTAAAGTTCAAATTTGAATGAGTGAGATTTTAATGATATATGACTTATGAACCTTTAAGTTGAAGGAAAATGATGCATGGCTTAAGAGATTTTCTAAAGTCTGAGGAAATAATGCAATTTAGGATGCCCTAAATTGAAAAGAAATTAATGAGATGCAATGCCCTAACTCTATGCTAGGCTAGAAGCTATCTTTGGACAATCAAATTTCTTTTCAAAAGAGTAAACTTAATTATGTTCTAGTTTGGAAAATGCAATTACCCTTGGAGGGTTCAATGAGCTTTGATTGACACTAATTGAGACTCTGAATTTTGCATGTGCATCTTATTTCTAATGCATATTTTGACAAATTTAATACCTTGAACCAGTGAAAGGCTGATATGTATTATAAGGTGACAATTTATGAGAAATGTCAGATTGAAGATTGAAATTTTAGTAGGATGCCCCACCTTTTGAAGGAAGGTGACATGGTCATTTTGTTGGTCTTTAAGGGTGAGATTATGGGCGTTGATCTTGGATCAAAGGTTGCACTAGGTTTGATCAAACGGTGAGATTTGGCTGATCTGGTATCTTGGATTTGAATAGGGTTTGGACTAAGGCTGCACTTGGGTTCTTATGAAGATCACCCATTTTTAGGGACTGTGATTTGAAGAGATGACAAGCTTTTGTGGAATGATGACTTTGATCACTTTGGTGGTCGTTAATGTTTGAGAGGGAGTTGGCAATTTGTCGAGTAGTGACTAGAAGGACTGGTGAGGTTTTGAAGCCACATTCAGTTTTGATCAAGTGTGTTGGATTGAGGATGATGCCATGCTCAGTATTAGTTCAAAGATTAGCTTGGAAGGTTGAGGTCAGGTATGCCTTGTCAGAATGGTTTTGGACTCCTAAAGGTCAACTATGTGAGTTGGTCCTATCGGTTCGATTTTGGACACCTAAAGGAAGGCTTTGTGGATTGGTTTTAATTTGGACTGAAGGATGGCTTTAAGAGTTTGTCTGTTTGGTTTTTGCCAAAGATGACTTTGTCCAATGAGGTATATGGAAGATGAAGTGGTTTGGCTTTGTCTCAGGTTAGAGGCATTTTCAGATGGGTTCAGACCTTCAAAAAAGATAACTTGGCTGTTTAGGCTCATGGATCTTGATTCGTGATCCACTTTTGATTCCATACCTGACCCAACTTCAGAAGGGCAATAGGTTTTGAATCTAGTAATAAGGGCTCGGCTATTTATATGATTCAAGGTTCACTTGAGAATTTCGACTTTGGTTTCACTGATGAAGATTAGAGGAATCTGAACCCTTTTGTCTCAAACCAATCATTTCTGCTTTGCCCTTTGAGCTTGGACTTGCTTTTGGGAAATGAGAGGTTTTATGAGTTTGTCTTATGGGAAAAAACAAGTGGAGCTATTCCTACTATTTGAGATTGAAAAGATTCTTGGGGCTGACACTTTGTCAGTTAGATTCTTTGGAACTGACATAAGAGTCAAATGACTTGAAAGAAAAGTAATTCATCATGCAAGGAATAGACTTTTTGATTTGGTGATTTGGACAATCGACTCAAGGAATAATGACTTTGGATTACTTATCCTCGGATGATGGATTTAATCTACTTAGCCACGGTGACTAGATGTTGACTTTAGAAAACATGCCCCTGACAAGGGATTAGGGTAGTTTAGCCACTTAACAGCTTTGACTAAGAGATGTGACGATTGACACAAAAGGACATACCCCTGATGTGGGACAAAGACAACTTAGCCAATTAGCTAAGAGACATGATAAATTAACATGACAATCGTTTGACACCGAGATATTGAAATGACTTTGATGACTCTGACAAGGACTTGCTAGCAACATTTGCTATGATGATTGACTTAAAAAATGATGATTTTTTTTATGCTCTAACTTTTGCCCGAGTTGCCCTTCCGGGTTTTCAACTCGCCGAGCTGCTCTAATTTTTGCCTAAGCCACCTTATTCAGATTTTCAATTTAGCGAGCACAAATCAATAAATTTGGGCGCAAAAAATGATAATTTTATTATGTTTTGGACCGTACCCAAAGTGGGCTGCCTACGTATCTCCATTTGCATTTTTTTTCGGAGCCATTTTCTGGTATGTTACCCCGACATTCTTTAAATCAAAAGGCATGACCTTATAGCAGTAGGTGTCCCATTCTGTCACACAGGCTATCTTTTCCTTGTCAGGTGGATAGACTCGTATTTGATTTTACCTCGCATATAAATCAGTCAAGGAGACTGCCTCAAATCTAGCCATGCGGTTAACCAATAAGTCTATATGAGATAAAGGAAAATCATCTTTTGGATAGGCTTTGTTCAGATCCCTATAATCCACATTCTTAGTTTCCTATCCTTCTTGGGCACATGCACTATGTTGACTAGCCATGAAGGGTAAGTGACAGGTTCAATGAAATCGTTCTTCAATAACTTGGCAACTTCCTCTTTGATTTTGAGAGACCACTTTGTCTTCATCCTCTATAACTTCTACTTTACTGGCTTCACATTTTCATGAGTCAAAATCTTATGGACTGCTATGCTTGGATTGATACCCGTCATGTCTTCAGGTTGCCAGGCAAAACAATCTGAAAATTCTTGAACAATCTTGACTAGAGAAGCCTTATTATAGAATGATGATGCAATGAATGTGAATTTCAATTTATCATCTGTGCCAAAGTTAATTGATTCTTCTTCTTCTTTTTTTATGCCTCTTTTAAATTGGATTCATGGGGAGGGAAAAAAGACTCAATGATATGAGAGGAAAATTGAACAATTTCATTGATAACAAAAGTTTCATCCTCGCGGACTACATCAAAATTAAAAGGAGGACCCATGAGATCCATTACAGACTCTACAGAGTAAAAAAGAAGAAACAGACTCAACAGACTCTGACTCTGACTTAGACTTAGACTCTGATTTGAATTCAATCTTAGACAGGTCAGATTAACTGGGCTTGAATTCCTCATAAACTATGCTAATTTGGGCTTTGGTTGGTTGATGAAGTGGGGTCAATTTCCACTTACCTTCCTCCTAATATGAATCTTCAGACCTGAAGGGATTGATAACAGCTCGAAGGTAAATAGGGGCATCGGATATCAGGCCAGGGGAAAGGATATCTCCAATGTCAATGAGATCTTGGATTTTGTGTCTTAAGTTCTTACACATATCTGTTTTATGCCCATAAATTTGATGATAATCACAATACTCATTCATATTCCAGCTTTTAGGCAAAGGGTTAGGAGGTGCCTTTAATTCTAAAGGTGTGACCAGTTTAGATTCCAAATCCTTCTTGTAAATGAATCTCAAGGGCATACCCAAATCTGTGAATTTCCTTTTTAAAGACTGACTCTTCTATTTAGTAGAGGTAATGGAAGTGAAGGTATTATTCTGCTTGTATCTTCTATCCATTATGTGGCTTTGTCCTAGTATAACAGTATTGCACTTCACAGACCTTTCCATAGGTGAATGGGTGAAGGTTTCCTTACCTTGAAAAGGATTCAAGGAAAATGAAGGGTTGGTATTGGTCAGATTAACTTGAGGTGTATTTGAAGAACTTGGATCAGCTGGTTTGGGCCTGGTCTGATTCATGGATTTTATGTCATCAATCTGGGAATTCAAGTCTTTGCTCACACAGGCCAGTGCATTGTGGAAACTGGTTTATTGAGCGGTTAGGGCTTCATTAAAGCAGATTTGTTGAGCATTAAGGGTGGATTTGAGCATGGCTTCAAAATTTTCCTATTGCCTTTTGATGAGGGTGGTAAGAAGTGTGTCCATGGCATCCATACTGGTTGGGTTGGCCATTGGTACCTTGTAAAGATAAGGAAAGGGATTAGTACATGAAAGAGAAAACCTAACTCTATTCTAGGTTTTTAGGGAAAAGGAAAACCTAACTCTGGTATAGGTTTATAGGAAAAAGGAAAACCTAACTCTGCTCTAGGTTTATAGGGAAAAGGGTTCTAGGCTTATAGGGAAAAGGAAAACCTAACTCTAGTATAGGTTTATAAAGAAAAGTTATGCATTACAAATTCCTAGGAAATTGATTCCTAAAGTAAGGTGCGCCAAAGTTATTTGGATTTTGGAGAGGTATTGGTGCCAACTGAAGTTTGGGCTTTGGAGAGATCTCGGTGCCAATTAGATTTGGGCTTTGGAGAGATCTTGGTGCCAAATGGTTTTGGGCTTAGAGAGATGATGTTGCCAAATGTATTTGGGCTTGGAGAGATAATGGTGCCAAATGGTTTTGGGCTTTGGGAGAGATAATGTTGCCAAATGGATTTGGGCTTGGAGAGATCTTATTGCCAACTGGGTTTGGGCTTTAGGTAGATGATGTTGCTAAATGGTTTTGGGCTTAGAGAGATATTGGTGCCAAATGGTTTTAGGCTTTGGGAGAGATAATGTTGCCAAATGGATTTGGGCTTAGAGAGATATTGGTGCCAACTGAGTTTGGGCTTTAGGAAGATGATGTTGCCAAATGGTTTTGGGCTTGGAGAGATATTGGTGCCAAATGATTTTGGGCTTTGGGAGAGATCTTTGTGTTGGTGCCAACTGGGTTTTGGGCTTTGGAGAGATCTTGGTGCCAACTGGGTTTGGGCTTTAGGTAGTGGTGATAGTGTTTGAGGCTAATGGGCCTTGGGTCCATTTGGGTAAGTGTTATTTGAGGCTAATGCCTTGGGTCCATTTGGGTGAGAGGTGTTTGAGGCTAATGTGCCTTGGGTCTATTTGGGTTGACTCTCAACTGGTTCAAGGTACAACCTAGACTCATTAACAATGGAATGCATGCTTTATGAATCATGAATGTATGGTTATGGATGTATGTATGGTTATGTATGTGTATGAAGAAAATTGGTTCATGATGACAGCTTAACATTATCATGGTTTATGGGCCCTAAGGTCTCAGGTCTAATGTTCAGTACGTGAAGGCTAGGTGGTTTGGTTTAAAAGGTACCTGTCATACTAGAGCAGTGAATATACCTAACCACATGTGAAACAATGAGTTTTGCGTGGATCCAACAGTACGACTGCTCATTACACTTCAAAAAGGATTTGAAGATTCATCGCGGGGTTGATGCTTTTGCTATCTCCCAACATACTCAAAGAGAGTTGTCGGATCAATGTTACTTGCTATCCAAAGGTTGAATTTCGTAACTGGTGATATAGTCATGCATGAAAATCAAAGTTAAACTAAAAGCCAAGTAAAAAGTCGCTTGAAAAATATTTTCAACTAATTGGTAGTCCTCTTTAACTTTTTAAAATTAAATTTTGTCCCCAGTGGAGTCGCTAGCCTCGCCCAAGCACCGCTTGTCTTAGGGAGATCGGGAATGCTCATTTTCGAGACGGTTTCTCATGGATTGAGAGGCGACCTTAGCACCTCTTTGAAAATGATTTTGATGTTTTGAAGTTGTCACCTTAAGTTATTTTGTTGGGAAAATTTAAGGTAAAAACCCATTTTGACTCCAATTTTTATCCTAAAGGAAAATAAGTGCACTAGTCTTTGAAACTAAAGAGGATTCGGGGAATAGGTTTTCGGTTGAACTTGGCTTCTAATTTTAACCTTGATTTAAAGCGTTTTCATGAGCAATTTAAAGAATGAGATATAAATATATATGAACAAGTAAATGAATGGATGAAAGCGATAAAGCAGTTTTAGAGAGCGGTAAGTAAATTATTACAATTCAGGAATCTCAAAATATGGGATATCGACTCTAGCCCTTATGGGTTCTAGGTCAATCATACATTTCTCGAATAATAAATTCAATAAAAGATTTAATTAATAGAAAAGAGATCGCTTTGACCTTTTTTTGGATTTGAAGCCCTTACGTAGCTTGCCTGTGTATCCCATTGAATGGGAATCAAAACCCATGCAGTTCTTCCTTCTTGCGAAGAAGGGTTGATTTTATGCCCAACTTATTAAGTTTTGGACTCTTTATTTTGATGCTATACCAAAATAAAGGAGATTTGCCTATTTTGATGCTCTATCAAAATAAAGGAGAGTTAGGAGACGATACCTGCTCCTTTGCTTTTTGGGAAGGCGACGGTCGGATTGTCCTTTCAGATCGGAGCTCCACTTTAGATCGGCTGAAACTCGGGAAGACAGTCGGATTGTCTTTTATTTGATAATTCAAAACAAACAAATCAACAGAGTAATTTTATTAGAAATAATTTTGAGGCTCCACACGCCCCGGATTTGGTCATTCTTTAGTTCAAAGAGAACTAAAGAAAATGGGCTCCACATGCCCCAAATTGATTATTCTTTTAACTCAAAGAGAGTTAAAGAAATAAGAAGAAATCGATGTATGAGAGAGAATAGAAGAAATCTGAGAAGGAAAATTCGACTTCAAGTTATTTTGGGGTAGAAATTATGAAGGAGGGAGGCATCTATTTATAGGCAAAGGGGGTGCCATAGGAGGGGGGCGGTGGAGCCACCAGGGCCTTTGGCTGCACGAGATGAGAAGCAGGGCGGCAGCCCAAAAGTGCCATGGTGGTACCGCCGGTAAGAAGGGTGGCAGTCTAGGTCCCACTCTGATCCGACGCATTTCTAAGTTCGTCTGAGTGCAGATTTAGTTTCGGTGAGTATTAATCTGCTCGGCACGAGTCTGAGGGGTACGAAAAACTAGTGTTCACACTGATATAGGTATAGAGTTGGATTTGGGATCCCAGGATTTTATTCAGCTCTGATAGCCCAATTTCGGGTTAAGCCACTGTTGATTGATGATATTGAGGTGGCACAAGATAGGGATCCATATCTACTGAAGCTAAAGGGAGACTTTCAAAATGGACAAACATAAAAGTTTACAATAGAGGATGATGTACTGAAGTGTGGGAAATGGTTATGTGTAGCCAACATTGATGGGCTACAGGATCAGATTATGAGAGAAGCTCATTATTCTTCATATAGTGTTCGTCCAGGAATTATAAAGATGTACCATGATTTGAAGAATGTTTATTGGTGGCCTGGTATGAAGAGGGATGTATCTCGATTTGTTTCTTCTTGCTTAGCCTGTTAGCATGTTAAGTTTGAGCATTATAAGCCGTCTGGTTTACTTCAGGAGATGGAGTTACCAGAGTGGAAATGGGAGTAGGTTACTATGGATTTTATAGTCGATTTATTGAGGACTACATGAGGTTATGACTCCATATGGGTTATTGTGAATAGATTGATGAATTCTGCTCATTTCCTCAAGGTTAAGACCAGTTATTCAGCAGCTCAGTATGCACAATTGTATGTGGATACGATTGTATGGCTTCATGGAGTGCCACTAATGATTATATCAGATAGGAGTACACAGTTAACTTCTAGGTTTTGGTAGAAGTTTCAGGAGACTATGGGTACTCAGTTACGGTTCAGTACAACTTTCCATCCACAGACAGATGGACAGTTAGAGAGGACTATCCAAACATTAGAAGATATGTTGCAGTTATGTGTTTTGGATTTCAAAGGTAACTGGGATCAGTATCTGCCACTGATTGAGTTCTCCTACAATGATAGCTACCATTCTTCTTTCGGAATGGCTCCTTACAAAGCAATGTATGGTAAAAAATGTTGATCTCCAGTATGCTGGGTGGAACCGGATGAGAAACAGTTAGAAGGGCCAGAGTTGGTAAAGGAAACACTGGAAAAGGTGCCTATTATTAAAGAACGGATGAAGACCGCTTTCAGCAGATAAAAAAGTTATGCAAACCCGAAGCGAAAAGATGTTTACTTTGCAGTTGGTGACCATATTTTTCTTAAAATTTCACTAATGAGAGGTGTTATGAGATTTGGAAAGAAAAGGAAACTATCACTAAGATATGTGGGAACTTTCGAAATCTTAGAGAAGATTGGAAATGTGGCATACATATTGGCTCTTCCACCTAATTTGAGCCATGTTCATCCAGTGTTTCATATTTCTATGCTACGAAAGTATGTATCTAATCCATCACATGTATTGGAGGTACAAGATGTTGATGATATTAATGAAGACTTATCATATGAAGAACTACCAGTGAAGATTATTGATCGAAAAGTCAGACAGTTGTAAAATAAGGAGATCCCAATGGTAAAAGTGTTTTGGAGGAATTAGTCAATGGAGGAGTATACATAGGAGAGCAAGTAGGACAAATATCCATTCCTGTTCCAACAATAAGGTATGTGTTTATTTTAAATTCGAGGATGAATTTATTTGGAGGGGGTAGAATGCAATACCCTAGAAAAGGATATCATAATTGAACAATAGTATACTAGTTATTGGTCTAAGAACATCGAAATAACTAAAGATAATTTTTGGAACACAGTTAGAATGCATTTGTGGTACTGTCCCGGAAAATGTAGGTGTTAATTACACTGCTTGGAGAAATAGCAATCCTATTAACAGATGAATTTCTGATTCAGATCAGGAGGTAAAGAATCATATATTTATATGTGAAATTCTGGTAAAAAGAAAGAGGTGAAAAATGTTTAGGAACACTGAAAATTTAAGTAATGGCAAAATTGTAAATAAGTTGAACTTTAGGGGTAAAGTGGGAAATCAACTGTCTGAGTTTGAGAATGGCTCTGAAAGTATTTTTTATAATAAAGTATAGATAAAAAGAAACCATTTCAATTCCCACTTTGAAATCTAATTCTCAATAGAATTGTCAAAATAAATTACAGAAGAAGATGGGGTAAAAGTATGATTATTGGAAAGTTTAAGGACCCAAATATAATTTGCTATTCTAACTTAGTATATAAGTATGCCTTAGAAATATTTTGGCCATTTTTTCTTCTTGCTTTAGTCTTGGCTGAAACTCATCTTCCATTTCTCCACCAAAGTTTCATGAAAAATCTAAAGAAAAAACCTAAAGAAAACTTGAATCAAACCTTTGATTCATTGATTTTCAACCTTGAATCACTTGGAAAATCAAAGTATTTCAAGAATCATTGGCTTGTAGTTTTCGGCCCAAACTTCATATCAAGGTAAGGAAGTGATTTCTTTGGTTTAAAGGTTGATTTGAATGTTTTAGGTGTTAAATAGAATGGGTTTAGTGTTTAATTGCATCAATTGATACAATTGGTAACTTTTCCCCAAATTGGAAACCCTAAGTTGAAGTTGTGTAATTTGGCTATTTGATTTAGTGTTAGTTAATGTTAATTAAGTTTAGAATATGTTAATTTGAGGCTAATGGATGGATTATATTTGATTGTTTTGATGTCGAAAGTGAAGATTTGGAAAGTTGTTATTTTTGCCTATTTTGAGGAAATTAGTGGCAAATCAATTTTGCTAGGTGATTTGAAGTGTGAGGTGAGTTTAATATGCATCATTTAACATGTTTAATACATTGAAATGTTGAATGGAAACCTCATCCATTTTTCCATGTTTGGCCGAACCCACTTATACTATTTATTCCTTTGAATTCATAAGCCAATTTGATCCTTTTGATTTGTTTATTGCTGGAAAATTGATGTTTGTTGTGTTGCCTACATTGTGACTTGTTTGTTGATTATATGGGCAATGTCAATATTGCACCATAACCTAGCTAATTTGTCCATCCATTATTGCACATTAAGTGTTTGTTGAAATGCCTAGTTTAAAATCTATAGGCCTACCATTGATTTCTTCCATAGGCCTACCATTTAAATGCCATCGTTGCCAGCGATATTGGTATGCCAATTGAGCCAACTTCTTGACTTGATTTGCTTAACTTTTGATTCATCCTAATGTTAATTGCTAATCATAATACTACTTATGAACACTGGTTTCTCGCACCCCTCAGACTCATGCCAAGCCAACCGGCACTCACTGGAACCAAGCCCGCACTCGACGGACTCAGAAACATGTCCGATCGGAATTGGAACTGGGCCACCACCCTCAAGCCAGGGTGGTGATGCCCTGCCTAGGAGGCAGTGCCGCCACCTTTTTTGGGAGGTACTGCCGTGGCCCGCCGTGCCACCCTTTTACTGCTGCCCTCCTTCTTTAGTCGTGCCGCCAAGGGCCACAGCGGCGGCGGCGCCCCCTCCAGTGGCAGCCCTCTTGCTTATAAATAGAGCCCTCTCCCTTCATAGTGAGGGGTCTTGGAATCACTTGAAGTTGATTATTCCTTCACGGATTTCATATATTCTCCCTCATATACCGATTTCTTCTTATTTCTTTAACTCTCTTTGAGTTTAAAGAACAACCAATTCGAGGCGAGTGGAGCCTACTTTTCTTTAGTTCTCTTTGAGCTAAAGAAAGACCAAATCCGGGGCATGTGAAGCCCCAAATTATTTCTAACAAAATCACCCAGTTGATTTGTTTGTTTTATCAGGTAAAAGACGATCTGACTGTCTTTCTGGGCCTCAAACAATCCCCAGTGGAACTCTGAACCGGGCTAGCAATCAAACCGCCATCAATCCAGCTACCAATCAAAAGTGGAGCTTCGATCCGTGCTAGCGATCCGACCGCCGCCTTCCCAAATAGCAAAGGAGAAGGTATCATCTCCTAAACTTTCCTATTATTGATAGAGCGTCAAAATAGGCAAATCTCCTTTATTTTGATAGAGCGTCAAAATAAAAAGTCCAAAGCATAAGAAGTTGGGCATAAAAATCAACCCTCCTTCGCAAGAAGGGAGAACTGCGTGGGTTTTGATTCCTATTCAATGGGATACGCAGACAAACTATCTAAGAGCTTCCAATCCAAAGAGGTCAAATCGACCTATTTTTCATTAATTAAATGCTTTATTGATTATATTATTCAGGGAATATATGATCGACCTAGAATCCATAAGGGCTAGAGTTGATATCCCATATTTTTTATATTCTTGGATTGTAATAATTTACTTACCGCACTCTAAACTGCTTTACTGCTTTCTTTTCATATAAACTGCCCATGCATATATATATTTCATTCTTTAAACTGTTCATGAAAACGCTTTAAATCAAAGTTAAAATTAAAAACCAAGTTCAACCGAAAACCTAGTCCCCAAATCCTCTTTGATTTTAAAGGCTAGTGCACTTATTTTTTCCCTTGGGATAAGATTGGAGTCAAATTGGGTTTTTACCTTAAATTTTCCCAACAAAAATAACTTAAGGTGGCTACTTCAAAATATGAAAATCATTTTCAAATAATAAGGCGTTAAGGTCATCTCGATGTATGAGAAATCGTCCCCAAAAAATGAGAGCGCTTCCCAGTCCTCCCATGATCGCGAAAGAGGGTGCTCGGGCGAGGCCTCATAGTTGGCGACTCCACTGGGACAAACTTTTTTCAAAAGCAAAAGAGGACTACCAATTAGTTGAAAATATTTCTAAAAAACTTTTTTTACTTGGCTTTAAGTTTAACTTTGTTTTTCACGCAACACTACATCACCAGTTACAAAATTCAATCCTGGATAGCGAGTAACATTGATCCAACAACTCTCTTTGAGTATGTTGGGAGATAGCAAAAGCATCCAGCCCGCGATAAATCTTCAAATCCTTTTTGAAGTGTAACAAGCAGTCATACTGTTGGACCCACGCGAAACTCATTGTTTCACCTGTGGTTAGGTATATTCACTGCTCTAGTGTGACGGGTACCCTTTAAACCAAACCACCTAGCCTTTATGTACTGAATGTTAGACCTTAGACCTTAGGGCCCATGAGCCATAATAATGTTAAAATGTCATCATGAACCAATTTTTACACATGCATGACCATGCATACATGCACAACCATGCATTCATGCATTTGTGGACCAAGAACGAACAAAGTCAGTGGTCAAACCAAAACCCACAATCTTTCAGACCTCACCCAGACTAGGTCATTCTTTCCACCTTTACTTAGGTTCTGCTTGGACCAC
>CANXYC010763291.1:0-29009 GCA_948193065.1 Aleurites moluccanus | reverse complement strand
AAGAATACCTGTAACTATAGTATTGGATGCTTGGGTTTCGTGCTGAGCTAAAGCAAAAACTCTCCCCCTGCCTCTACCCATAGGAGTCGATCCTGAAGCCTGAGCCTTACGCTGACCTGATCCTTTGCCAGCCTCAACAGTCCTGCCCAGAATACCTCTACCTCCCTCTGGCTGCTGACTGGTGCTCCTCTCTTTGCTCATCTACCTGACTCATCTGAGAAGTAGGTCCAGGAGTAGTCCTACTCTGCTGCAACCTCCCTGAAGGTCCTCGATACCCACTTCTAGAAGCTGACTGATGAGCCACTACCATAGTCTTCATCCCACTGTCTGACTTGGAAGAACTATCAGCTTTAAACTTCTTCTTTTCAACCCTCTCTGATCTGGCTTCCATTTCTTTGTTCTCAATGATCCTAGCTTTGTCCAACAACTTGGAATAGGAATCAAATTCAAGTGCAGCTAGGAGCTTAAACAATGGAGCCACCAATCCTCTGCGGAATCGCTGAATCCGTGTAGCTTCTGTAGGCACTAATACAGGAGCAAACTTACTCAATTGACTGAACTTCCTAACATACTCAGAAACACTCATGCCAGGAGTATGCACTAATCTCTCAAACTCCAGGGACTTAGCTTCACTCACACTATCAGGAAGGAATTCATTCAGCACTAACTCCTTGAATCTCTCTCAAGATAACTCTTCATTATCCCGAAGCATACCGGAAATGCTTCTCTTAAACCAGTCTTTTGCTTCAGCCTTCATTAAATACCCCACAAACTCAATAGCCCTTCTATCAGGAATCCTTAGAATATGCACTTTCTCTTCAATCTCTTCTAAGAAACCGGTAGGATCCACTTCACTCTTAGATTCTGAGGGCTTGAGCTTGAGAAATCTTTCAAAGGATACCTCTTCCTCTTGACATATTACTGGTGGTAGAACTACCGGAGGAACAGGGATTTTCGAAACTTGCACTGGAGGTACCTGTTGCTGCCTTTGAACTGGAGGTACCTGTTGCTGCCTTTGCTGAGTAATAAACTCAGCTATCATTGCATAGTTCCTCTGCAGCTGGTCTAACTGTTGTGCCATATGAGCCACATCCACTGGTGGCACAGGAGGAACCTCACCACCTCTATTCCCACCTATTGAACCCTCTTCAGAAGGTAACTCCCTCCTAGGACTGCCTCGACCTCATCATCTACCACGACGCGGAGGCATCTCGATACTGATAAGAAGAACAAACATTATCAAACTCACTACACATACTTAACGCATATATATATACCAAACGAAGACACAATTAGACGAGACATAAATCATATGCTCCGTAGTTATCTTAATCAACACTTATACTAGTGCTCATGCATCTTTATCTATCTTTTATCTTAGGGATTATAAACCTAGAGCTCTGATACCACCTCTGTCATACCCCAACTCCAGTGGTGCGACAGTCCTAGGGCAATGGTAGGCTTAAGGCCACCAGAAATCTGTAGAACTCTCATATTCTGGATCTCATTAATATTATACATTCATATCAAATACAGATATCATACCACAATCATTTCTATAATCAATATAAGCATAATTTATTTATTTACTATATTATTTCATAATATTCTCTTGTTCCTTACTGATCAAAAGATGCATCTCACATCATTAAGGAACAAGAGTACCCAAAAGATAACAATTCATACATCAAAATATTATCATCCTCAAATGACTAACTACGAAGCTCTAGAGTAAACTCCAATACATTTTGTGCCATTTTTCCATACAATGAATATACAAAATCATATGTCGAAATAATTACAATGAAGGCTTCTTGGAAGAATGAGTCAAGAAGCTTGATCTACTCTATTAGCTCCCTCACGAGCTACACTATCACCTGAAATCCACAGAAGATGAGTGAGCCTTCAACTCAGTAAATTATGAACATGCAATAAGAAAGAAATACATATACATATATATATATATATACAAATATATATCCGAAAGAAACATCCATATCGAGAACATGGGTAAGAATCGGAATGTGGCTAGGCTTACAAGAAACAGAAGTGCTCACAATTGAATAGCACTATCAAATATTATGGTAGAACTACAGAATGAATAAGTAGCCATACTACCTATCATAACAGAGCGCATCAGCAGTCCTTGCTACCTTATCGCAAATGCATGCTTGGCCAGGCATATGCCTAGAGCTCATGGTCCCCTCTAGGTGGAACACTGATAAAACCCTATCAGCTGGGTTCCTAAATTTCACGATGGACCAATGAATTTACTCTCATTGGGAAGAGCGTTCTATCCACAGGGTCATATGGTTTCATATCACAAGAACATATTGGTCACAAGACCATCAACATATATTATAGTTTCCATCAATTTAATAAGTAAGAAGCAAGTAGGAATTATGTGAACTTGATCCAAGAAGATTGACCAAGTCACTTACAATATATACATATATATATATACATGGTAATTTCATGAACAAATGGTAAATCTCATTTTTAGGATATCATAGGATTTTCAATTAACAGTCCGGTAATATAATATCAAGCATACAAGAATCATACGGGTTAACATTTAAAATACTTGGTCATATTATCTTAATGAAGCAAAGACAAATGCAATGTTCATACTTACCTCAACACAGATTTATCCTTGAATTCCTTTCAGCAATTTGCTCAACTCCAAACTCCTCAATTACTTTGATTTTCTCTTCCTAAGAAAATTTCTCTAAATATTCAAAACTAGGGTTTTTCCCTAAATCAATAATTTTCAACATGATTTCTGAATATTTAATCATCTTAGAGTTTCTATTCTTAATTTCTAACATCAATTTATTTTATCTCTTAAAGAAAATCTGCATTTAATTCGAATTTACTTTTCATGTTACTATTTATGACAGTCCATTAATTCTGATTCCTCCAATATTAATTACAATGTATAACCTTAAAATGTTTGTAATAAATTCCTTACACCCATAATAAATTATTCCAACTACCAGACTTAATTAGTCCAAAAAAAAATAAAATTTGAAGAAATTTACCTTATTTGTCCAACACTGAATTTCTTGAAATATCTTGCTTAAATCTGACGATTTCTACCTTAAAATATGCTAATCTAGAGGTCTAATGCATTAATTTTGAATATTAATGCCTTAAATAAGAAATGGAACTTATCTGAGAAGAATAGAAGAAGAACGAAGAAAGAAGAAAGAATATCATGCAGAAAATCGTCATTAGCCACTGGGTTAAATAGGTCACTGCCCAAAATTCCGCTCGCCAGCTCGCCTCGCTAACCTACCTCGGCAATGCGACCTCGCATAAGCTAGCTCGCCATTCTCACTTCGCACTTCCCAGCTCGCCAAATTGATCCGGCAATTCCACTTCGCAAAAGCCACTTTGCTAATCCAGCTCGCATATGTCACCTCGCATATGCTGCCTCGCCAAACTCTCCTCGCAAACTTTTCCTCACATATGCCGCCTCGGCAATGCCTCTTCGCTAACTCGCTTCGCCTATCTCCCTCTTCGCCAAACTCTGCTCACAAATTGCCACTTCGCACATTCCCTCTTCGCATATTGCCTCTTCGCATAATGTCACCTCGCCTTTCCTCTTCGCCAAATCCTCTTCGCCTAACTCCACTTCGCATATGCCTCTTCGCCAAATTCCTCTTCGCATATGCTACCTAGCATATGTCTCTTCGCTAATTGCTACTTCGGCAATCTCACCTCGCCATTTTTCCACTTTGCTAGTTTGCATTGCCGGCTCGTAAAATGCCACCCCTCATTTTGCCGGCTCGCCAACTAGATCCTACTGAACTAAAACTCTTCTTCGGCAACTTATATTTGACTAGTTCGCAAATGAGCTACAAATATCCAAACTTTCCAATTCTTTTTGCCACTTAAAATAGACATATAGAGGCTCAACATATCCAAAATTTAAATCACAAGAACAACTACATAGACCTTGGTGACTCTCTAAATGTCACCCAGACTTACCGCCCACAATCCCTCCGAACAGGTCTGATAATTTCCATTCTCCACTGAGATATACTTATCCAAAATTCCTGAAATTTTACAGCTAACAATACAACACATAAGGAAACATTTTTTATGTTTACACCTTTGGCTCAATCTACCTCAGTCATTTCCAGAAAATTCAAACAACCACAGATTTCCTGCAGACACATTAAACCAGACCAGTCTTGCTCAAAGGGACATAACTCATCACACACACAGAATTCTGACAAGCTATTTTACAGAATTATAAATGAGACATAGATTCACAACTTTTATGTTTTACACTTTATCAAATTATTTCTTTAAAATTATTCAATCAACCTCACAAAATCCTGCAACTGCAACCAGAAATTCTGAATTTCTCAAACATTCATATTTGAAATTAATTAATTCTTTAAACATACAATTAATAAAAATATAACAAAATGGCAGATATTATAAAAATTAGTTGAAAAAGTCAAAATTAGTTGAATGAGTCCAAAATTAGTTAAAATCAGTTTAAAAATCTTGGATCTAAATACTTTTCGAATATTTTTACTATTTTGACTATTTGTCGACTAATTTGATAAGTATAAAGTCAAAATTATTTGAAAATTAGTCGAATAAGTCAAAATTTAGTCAGAATCAATTTAAAATAAGTCGAAATAAGTCGAAATTATTTTTACAGGTTTCTAAGAATAAATTTCTTTCATTTATGGTAGAAATAAATGCTTGACTCTTGAAATTTTGGTATTTTTGAAATGTCGTATATTTGATTCTTCAAGCGGTCTAACAAGGGAGTTGGAGGTTATAAATAACTCATCTTCTCTTCCTTTGTACTCCATCCTCTCAATCTCCTCTAATCTTTTACTTGAAGTCTTCTTTTTTCTCATGGTCTCTGATGTCACAAATCATTCTTATCTCTTACCCATAGCAACTGTTCACAATCAATTTACTTTTGCATGTTAGCAATGTAGTAATGAAAGGTATTGTTGTGTCTTGCTTCTCTTGCACTCCATTTTTCAGCCTAAAGATTGCATATTTCTTAATTTCTGCCAGTAAAGGCATCCTCAGAGGTATCTTGTCACACCCCGACTCCAGTGGTGCGACGGTCCTAGGGCAAGGGTAGGCTTAAGGCCACCATAAACCTGTAGAACTCTCATATCCTGGATCTCATTTATATTACACATTCATAACAAATATAGATATCATTCAATATTCATTTCTATGATCCATATAAGCATAATTCATATCTTTATTTTTATCATTTCATCATTTCCTCTTATTGCTTACTGATCAAAAGATGTATCCCATATCACTAAGGAACAAGGGAAACCCAAAATGTATCAATTTATACATCAAAATAGTGTCCTCTTTAATAACTAACTACGTAGCTCTAGAGTATACTCCCAATACTTACAATACCATAATACCATACAATGAATACACATAGATATATTTCAAAATGATTACAATGGAGGCTTCTTGGAGGAATAAGTCAAGAAGCTTGATCTTCTCTACTAGCTCCCTCACGAGCTACACTATCACCTGAAATCCATAGAAGATGAGTGAGCCTTCAACTCAGTAAGATATGAACATGCAATATGAAAAAAATACATATATATATATATATATGTATCAATTCAAAGGAAAGGTCAATTCCAAGAATATGGGTAAGAAATCATCATATGGTTAGGCTTACAAGAACAGAAGTGCTCACAATCGAATAGCTTTGTCAAATCACATGATAGAACTACAGAATGCATTAGTAGCCATGCTACCTATCACAACAGAGCGCATCGGTAGTCCTTGCTACCTTATCGCAAACGCATGCTTGGTCAGGCATATGCCTAGAGTTCATGGTCCCCTCTAGGTGGAACACTGATAAAAATCCTATCAACTAGGTTTCCAAAGTGCATAGTGGACCAATAAATTTACTCTCATTGGGAAGAGCGTTCTATCTATAGGGTCATATGGTTTCAATCTTATAAGAAACATATTGGTCGCAAAACCATCAACATATAATATAAATTCAGTCGAGATAGCAAATGGTTTCATATGAACTTGGTCCAAGGAAAAATGACCAAGCCATTCGCATTTATATAATGTAATCACATGGAACAATTCATTAATTTTTTTAGAACATCATAGGGATTTCAAATAATAGGTGCATCATACAATATCATGTATATGAGAATCATATGGGTGAACATTGAAAATGCTTGGACATATCATTTCAAGGAAGCAATAAGCAAATGCAATGTTCATACTTACCTCTACACAATTTATCCTTGAATTTCCTTCAATAATTTGCTCAACAATAATCTCCTCAATTTCCTTGATTTTCTCCTCCTAAGAAATTTTTCCCAAATATTCAAAATTAGGGTTTTCCTAAATCAATAATACTCAATATAATTTCTTAATATTTAACCATCTTAGAGTTTCTATTTTTAATTCCCAACATCAATTTAATTCATCTCTTAAAGAAAATCTGAAATTTATTTCGAATCTACTGTTTACGTTACTATTTATGACAGTCCATAAATTATGATTTCTCCAATATTAATTACCATTAATAGCTTCAAAATGCTTGTAATAAATTCTATATACCCATAATTAATTATTATAACTACTAGACTTTATTAATCAAAAAGGAAATGACATTTGAAGAAAATTTACTTTATTTCTTCAAAAATTGATTTCCTGAGAAAATCTGCTTGAAACTGATGATTGATATCTTAAAATATGATAATCTAGAGATTTAATGCATTAATTTTGAGTATTAATGCATTAGAAAATAAATGGAACTAATCTGAGAAGAACTGAAGAAGAACGAATAGAAGAAGAAAGAAAATCATGAAGAAAATCGCTACTGGGCACTGGTTAAATAGGCTACTGCCTCAAAATTCCGCTCGCCAACCCGCCTCGGCAATGCCATGTCGCATAAGCCAGTTCGCAATTCCCACTTCACCAATCCGCTTCGGCAATGCCACTTCGCATATGCCAGCTTGCAATTCCCACCTCGCATATGCTGCCTTGCTAAACTCTCCTCGCGAACTCCTCTTCGCATATGCCACCTCGGCAATGCCTCTTCGCATAATGCCACCTCACCTATTCCTCTTCGCCAAACTCTGCTCACTTATCTCCCTCTTCTCACATACTACTTCGGCAATGCCTCTTCACATAATGCCACCTCGCCTATTCCTCTTCGCCAAACTCTGCTAGCCTATCTCCCTCTTCGCATATGGCACCTCGACAATGCCTCTTCGCATAATGTCACCTTGTCTATTCCCTCTTCGCCAAACTCTGCTCGCGAACTGCCTCCTCGCATTTGCCTACTCGCAAATGCCACTTCGCATTGCCAGCTCGCAATGCCACTTCGCATTGCCGGCTCGCTAATACCAATCTCTGCCGAGCTGAAACCCTTCCTTGACAACTTATATTTAATCCGCTCGCAAATGAGCTACAAATATCCAGACTTCCTGATTCTTTTTGTTATTTAAAATAGACATTCAGGGGTCCAACATATCCAAAATTCAAATCACAAAGATAACTACACAGACTATGGTGACTCTCTAAATTTCACCCTAACTTACTGTCCAAAATTCATCTGAACAGACATGAGTAATTCCACTTTTCACTGAGTTATACTTATCTAAATCTCCTGAAATTTTACAGACAACATCACAATACATAAAGAAACATTTTTCATGTTTACATTTTTGACTCAAACAGCCTCAATCATTCCCAAAAAATTCAAACATACACAGATTCTTGCAGAAATTAATGGAACAGATAGGTCATGATCAAAGAGGCATAACTCTTCACATACACAGAATTTTACCAAATCATTTTACAGAATTAAAGATGAGATATACACCTATAACTTTTATATTTTACACTTTACTAAATTATTCCTTTAAAATCAAGAAATCAGCCTCACAAAAATCCACCCTGCAACTAGAAATTTCTGGATTTCCTCAAATATTCATATCTTTAATTAATTAAATTCAACAAGCATACAATTAATAAAATAGCCTAAAAATGATAGATATTACATATATTCAGATTCATCGCTAACTTTTAGTATTATAGTATTGTTTCTTAGAATAAGTTGTCTCTGGATAATTTGCAATCTCATATAATATGTATCTTTGAATAGTCTCAGTTAATGCTTATTAATGATAAAGATTGGTCTTTTATTGTAATAATCTTATCTTTTAATTTTACTTTACTGTAATTTAATGCAATTGGCTAAATTCAAATTTTTAATAGATTTCAACTATTTTTTTACTAAATTTTGAATTATTTTTTACTAATCAAACATAATATTAAAGTGGAAGATGACATAAAATTAGTCGAAATTAGTAGAAACTTAATCCTAAATTTAAAAACTTATAATTTAGACTTAATTTCGACTAATATTATATTTTGAAATATATATTTGTGTGAAATCTGACATGATTTTGATTAATTTCAAATTAACTGAAGTCAGTCGAAATTTAGTCGAAATCAGTTAAAAATATAACTAATTTCTTTTTTACAAGTTTTTACTAATACGTATGATAATCTTACAATGATATATTTAAGGTCATGTATTTTGAACCTGCTAATATTGAAAACATTACTAACATGACATTTGATTCTTGAAATTCAGTGAATATTAATTGCAAGAAGCAACAATTAAGAGATTTGAAGGTTATAAATGACTCATTTTCTTTCTTTTATACTCTATCCTTTTAATCTCTTTTATCCTCTTGAAGTTTTCTTTCTGCCCATGGCCTATAATGTGATTAATTATGATCATCTCTTGAGTAATGAAGAGAGAGGAAATTTAATCAAATTAGATGCATAAACTAACCATTTAATGTATGAAAAATGAAAATTGCCTTCCTTCCAATGAAAACTTAAAAAATACTCAAGATGTAACTTGGGTGATAAGGAGCTTAAATTTCTTAGGAAAGATTTGACTTCAAGTTTTTTCCTCAAAAACTATTCATGTGATTCATCAAAAAATATTTCATAAAAAATTCTCTCTCGTTTGTAACGTTATCTATTAATCATACGAAATTCTTAAAAAATAAAAATAAAAACCTTGGCTGTTAGGTACAGTCAAAACTCAAGAAAAACTGAACAAGACAAGTGATGCAATGCTGTATCTAGGACAAGACATCAGTTACATCAATCCAAGACAAGAAAACAAATGTTACTATTTTCTCAGCATGCGTGTTTCTTTCCAATTTGATATTTACAAATCTTTCTGAGAAATGATTTTTTTTGGCAGCTTCATCATTTCAAATAAATGTCCCCTTTCAATGGATTCTTGAGAAAATTGATTGATTCCAAATCCAAAGACAACATAGAATTAAATAATATTTAACCACCCACTATCAATTGTAATCTTCTAATTGATATTCATAAGTAATTAGTCATTTGATTAATTAGAAAAATATCATTTCACTACTTCAAGTCTTTCCTTATATGATATTAGCTTTATACTTTGTCAAAAGTTTAAATTAAATTCTTTCATTAATTAAATAAACATATTTTTCAAGAGTATTATGGTTCGCACGACTGGCAAGTTTACAATTTAATTGTGGAGATTTATTATTAGTAGTATTTAAAATAACTCTTTTAAATAATATATAATAGTGAATGTAAAAATTTTAAGAAAGAAAAGCATTTCATTACATCTAGAAATGGATGTAATAATTTTAAGAAGTGAAATTATGATAACATAATAAATTTATTTAAAAATATAAAAATAATAAAAAGTATCAAATAATACATTAGAAATAATAAAAAATTATTATAATCTCATTGAAAAAATAAGAAAGTTGAAAAATAAAATTAAAAAAAATTAAGTAAAATTAGAAAGAAAATAAATGGAAAAGAAAATTGAAGAAAATGATATTAAATGATATTTTATTAAGTACTAAAAAATTAATTTTTCAAAATAAAACGATTATTTTATTAATTTAAATAAATTTTAGGGATTAAATAGTAATTTATCTTAAAAAATTTAAAAATTAAGGGGATAAAAAAGAAAAAATGAAAGAAAATAATATTTTATTATGAACTAAAAAAATTAATTTTTCAAAATAAAAAAATTATTTTATTAATTTTATAAATTTTAAGAATAAAATATACGTTATAAAAATTTTAAAATTAAAGGAAACACGTGTCTTTCTTTATCTTTAGTGTAGATACATCTTTAATAATATATAAATCATGTTATGGAGTCTTGAAAATAAAAAATTTGAAAATAAAAAATTTGATGTTAATAAAAATTATATTATAAATATTTAACATTACCATTAGTATATGTTGTTACTGTTATATATATTGACATTTAATAATATTATTAACTTGTTGTAATAAGTATATACTTACTTTAATTGTTAGTTTTAATAATATGTATCAAATTGTATTAAATTAATACTATTAATTTTAATATATTGTAATACATAATTTGTAAATTATATTTTTTTATTTTATTTTGAAAATCAAATTAATACATCATTATAATTCAATTGGGTTAACAAACATATCATTGTATTATGTAATTGAAATTCTTGTATTTATATCTACAAATTTGTTTAGGCACTTCCTTTGTTGGTATGGTCATAAAGCTCAATTGATATTTGATGGGAAAAGAAAACAAGTGGATATTTGCTGAGAACGTCAATTTGAAAGCTGGGTGTTCTTCTTCTCCTTTCTCCACCCGTTCTTCTGGAAGTTTTAAAAATGAGAATGACAATAGAAGTGTAATTTCGTCCATTACTTTTTAATTGCTCCCTCTCTGATAATATCATTACTTTTTTTAAAAAAAAAATAGAAGTTCTAACATGTCTATTATGATAAATATTAAAAATTAAATAATAATTAATCTTATTATTTTTCTAACGAGTATTTTTAAAAATATTTATTTAAATAAAATATAATTATTTTTTAAGAATTTTGTGCCGTTGGATTTCACTTGTAAGAATCACGATATTTATAGTTAATATTAATGAGAAAGAAGAATTTTTTACGACATATCACATATATTTTTAGTGAATTATATACTTAATTGATGAGAAGATTATTCTAACTTGAAATCTCTCCCAAAGAAATTAAGCTCATTACCATCATATTAGACTTCTGATGATTAAATAAAATATAGTTATAAAACGGTTATTTTAAATAAATATGAATAAATTATATAAAAATAAATTTATTAGAAAAAATAAGATTTTAATAAAATTATATTTATTACAATCATTACATAAGTTAAAATTTTTATTTTTTTTATTTAATTTATTTTTAAATTTATTTATTTAATATTATTTAAATTTTTATTCTTAAAATATTTATTAGAAAAATCGTTAATTTTATTTAGATACAATTTAAATTATCTAAATGTTAGAAGTGGTTGTGCTAATAATAAGATGGCTGAATTTTTATATTATAATGCAATCTTTAAATCAATTTTCAATGTATTAAAAATTTTATTTTTTTATTTATTAATAAAATAATATAACTGGTTAGTTTTGAACAGATTAATTAAAATTTAAATTTTCAATTTGATTAAAGAATAAAATATTATTTCACTTAAAGAATAAAATATCTTTCTTATGATATCATAATCTCATCTCAATATTTAGATTCTAACCAATGAAATAAAATAATATTATTGAGCTAATTCTTATTAGGTCTCAACTTTGTATAAAAATTACTATAATCATTTAGTATAAAAATTGATTATACTGAATAATCATCTTTATGTTAATTACAATTCAATATATTAAATTTTATAATTGCAATTATAATTTATTATTATAAACAATTTGCTATAATTTTTATAATTTTTAATATTAAATTTTATAATTATAATTTATTATTATAATTTCTTCTAAATTTTACAATTATAGATAATTACAAAACTCTACAAAAAAAATTTCAAACAATAAACAATCTAGATGATAATGTAAATATAAATATGTAATTTAGTATAAAGATGATTGTTAAAATTTAGTATAAAAATGTAATTTAATTTACCAATTTTTATAAAAAATTTATCTACACATTGTTTATACTGAATTTAATTTACTAATTTTATGCTTATAGATTAAAAAAAATTATTCATAAGACTTTATAAAATATGAAATATTACAATTAAAGAAGCAATTAAAAATTTTTCCATTTAAATTTGGTTCTTGATATCTTATCTTGCGTCCCTTTTTGCTTTATATTTTTTCTTTAATCTTCCTATTTATTAAATACATATCTCTTCAAATATGTTAATCAAAAATTAAATTTTCTAAGGTTTTAGAGAGAGAAACTCATCATTCTCTTTAAAACTTTTTCTTTTCCATTATTTTTTCAGATCATTGTCGGTTTGATTTAGCCGATATTGAATAATTTTCTTTTATTTTTCATTCTAATTTGAATTTTATTATTCAATAATGTTTGTATTTTTTTTAATATATCTAATTTTTTTTTATATTTATTTTTCTTTTAATGAATTATTTATTTATTTCATTTATGTTGAATTTTTTATTTTAATTACAATTATTTTTTAATATTAGATAATAAAATTTATTATCGGTCTGATTTAAACTCCGTTGTTCACTTTTAAAATAATTTAATTTTACCTCTAAACTAAAACATTAGTTCTTAATTATAGTTGTACCCTAAAGACAATGATGATAATAATAATTACAGTGAAATTTTCAAAATTCATCTTAAAACTTATTATATTATCCTCTCAATTTAAGTTCTAAATTTAGACAGAAATTAATTGGGTTCTCCAAATTTGTGATTTGATAATTAAACTACTAATAATTCAATTAATCAAATTTATATATTTTAAATAATTTAACTAATTCAATCGGAATTTAAAAAACTAAATTAATATTTTTTATAATTATGATTTAGAGTAGAATTGTAATTGATATTTTAACTGAGATAAATTAATACAAAAAAATAGAGCATAATTGAAAAAAGAAAAGGCAAAATTTAGAGTAAATTTATCAATTAAATCTTGATTATTTAAATTATAGGGAATATTACATAAATATTTTTTTTTTATTTTTTTTTTCAATTTTACAGTTTTTTTTTTTCATTTTTACTGTTTTTTGTATATATTTGGTATATATGTAGTATATTTTTGATATATATTTGATATGTTATATTTTTGAAAAAATATTTTTAAATATGTAGTATTTTTGAAAAAAAAAATTCTAACAGTAAAAATAAAATATTTTTTATTTTTTAGGGTATCTTTGAAAAAATCCCTAAATTATAAGGTTTGTGCTATAATTTCAAACTGGGCTTGGGCTTCTTTTTTCAATAACCCAAAGTATAGGGGGTAGGGCCCGTATGATCTAAGAGCTTAGACAGTTTAGCTGTAAAGCAAAACTTCCCAATTCATATATAAGGCCCATGTTGCAAAAATAAATAAATTTACAGAATCTTTAATTAGAAGAATTATGTTTTATTTTTCTTTTAAATTTAAACTAACATTATTATTGTTATTTGAATATTAATATAAATAAAATATATGAGGTCAAGTTTATTAAGTATAAGCTAACTAAAAAAATGATAATATATATATATATATAATATTAATTTTAATTGAAATTTATAGAAATACAATAATATAGAAAAAAATAATGATATTAAGCTTATTTTTTTAGAGAATTATTTAACATATAGCAAAATATTTTATTAACAATTCTTGAGTTTAATTTTCTATTATATGTATAGATTCTGATGATATTTATTATATCTTATAATATAAAAGTATAGTATATTAATATTCATATATATCTTATAAAAGCAAAAAAAATTATAGTGCTAAAATAAAAAGGATCAACACATGTCAGCATAGGAACGATGTTCTATGGAAAGGAGCTGGTGGGAGAACGCTGCAACAGGTTATGAATTTTGCAGCTTCTTATTTACAGCAATGGAGGGAAGCTCGAGCTATTTGGATGGCTTAGCTGTTTGGAAGGCTCCTTGCTGGATAAAGATCAATGTAGATGCTACTGTATTCGCACAATAAGGCAACGTGGGACTTAGCTATATTTGCAGGGACAATGCTTGGAATTTTAAATTTGCATTCTCCAAAGTTGTTAGGCCATATGCTTTCTAAAATTGCCGAGTGTATTTGAGTTCGCGAGGCATTGAATTGGATTAAGGCCCAGTATTTAAACCATGTAATATTGGAAATTGATGCTTTACTGGTAGTACAACCTTTGAGGGGACGAGGAAGTGATATTTCAAGTCTCGGTCTGATACTCGATGACTGCAGGGTACTGGTGAGAAAGTTGCAAGCTTTACAAGTTGTTTTTGTTCGTAGGAATGCTAATCAAGCTGCTCATCTTTTAGCTAGGAATGCTAGCATATTATCCTCTAATGCGGATTTTTTTTTTTTTTGAAACAAATACGAAACTACATTCATTACTCTATTGAAAAAAGACCATTAGCCTCACAATACAAAATAGATGCCAACTTTGATGGGGGTTGCTAACCGAATCCAAAGGGCAAGAGTCATTACAAAAGTTTTTTGCAACCCAATTTGCAGCCTTATTGGCTGCTCTATGGACAAAATAAATATCAACACAACTAAAGTAAGAAAGTTCAGTAACAATTCGATGAACAATAGATTCAACCTCCCATAAATTGCTCTTCCCCTTTAAAATGTCTTTTACTAAAATTTCTGCATCTGATTCAAAAATCACACGACGAAGATTAAGGGATTTTGCTAGTAAAACAGAATTGAGAATGCCCAAAGCTTCCGCCTGTAAACTAGATAAACAGTAGCATTTAAGAGTATTACCAAACCTCAACCGCCCTTGATTATCCCTACCCACAATAGTAATACCAGACACAAAAATATTATTTGAAAATGAAGCATCACAATTAAATTTCACGAAATCTGGAGGTGGAGGTTGCCATCTATAGATACGGTCTTGCTGTAAACTAAACGATTGACATGGAAGAGACCTTTGGATATTAATCTCCATTTCCAAAAATAACTTGTTGACCGACACAGCTGCTTGAATGGGGTTAGGAACTTTATGCTGAAACACAAATTCATTTATAGATTTCCAACCAAACAGGAAACTTAGAAACAGAAGAAAAGTCAGCCTTATATGCAACTGTACTAGCAAACCATGTAGCTCTAGCATGCAAGCAATCAAATAATAGGTGTTCAACTGATTCTACTGATCGCTCACATATTTTGCATAAAGGATAATTTACAATACCTCTCAAATGAAGATTTTCAAAAGTAGCTAGAGAATTTCGGGAAGCTTTCCAAATAAATAATTGGACTTTCGGAGGCACCTTTATCTTCCATATATTTTTCCAAAACCCATTCTGCAAATTCATACTGGATAAAGCATTATGCCCTCCTTGAATTCAGATAGATTGAAGGAAATGATAGGCCGATTTGACTGTAAATAAACTATCCTTTGCAAAATGCCACACAGGACGATCATCCTCATTAGGACGGCCTATAGGAATGGATCTAATGGCGTCCATTTCAGCCTGATGGAACAGAGACTCTAGCTTCCCAATATTCCAGCTGCAAGAGAGTGGGTTAATAAGACCATTTCGCCTCAAATCTAACAGGTTTGTACAACACATGATATCGAGCATTTAAAATTAAATGTAAAGGACAATTATCAGAACCAAGAAAAGTACCATGTATCAGTTGAGCATATGGGAATAGAATCCGCCATTCTAATGAAACCAGAGCCCGGTCTAACCTCTACATTATATTGCCAGCCCCCTTTTGTCTATTAGTCAATGTGTAACAAGGGCCCTTGAAATCAATATCCATCAAACCACAATCATTAATAAACTGTCTGAATAAACCAGTTGACTTCTATTAGCTGGTCTGTATCCCTTCTTCTCGAAACTAAAACTAATAGCATTAAAATCACCAATACATAACCAAGGACAGCTAGTTACAGGTTTCAAAACCTTAATGGCATTCCAAATTGAAGTTATGTCTCCCATTTTAGGACTACCATGCACAAAAGTAGAAGACCACCATTTGTCTATCCCCAAACCAGAAACCTGTGTATGAATGAAATGTTTACAGGCCTTAACAATCTGAACATCAATACCTGTAACCCACCATAAAGCCAAGCCCCCCCGAAAGATTATCTGGCTCAACATAGAAACTTTCCCCAAAATTGAATCTTCTTCTCCATGTCTCAAGAAACTGAACTTTCCTCTTTGTTTCCATCAAAAAAACAATGGAAGGGCGATTTGTCAAAATGAGCCCCTTCAGTGCTCGAATTGTCAAGGTCTGTCCAAATCCTTGACAATTCCAAGCTATAATACTCATGGTGTCACTGGTGGCTTTAGGCTAGCCACCTCAACCTTTTTGGATGCTTGGGAGTCACCGACAATAACATTAGCATCCACAGATGAATGAACTTCTTCAATGTGAACATAGGGGCTCCTCATCTCAGAGTTATAAGCTAACCTTTTTCAACGTCTAACTGTCAACCTTAATTGCAAGATTTTCCATTCAAAAAGGGGCTTAGATAAATTTATTGGTTTTTTCGAAATCCTTTCTCACTCAATAACAGTCTTTCGACACTAGTTTTCCTTTTTTTTTTTTTTGCTAAAATATTTCTTTATTATAATAAATAGCCTAATTTTTTTTTTATTTTTTTTATATAATTATTTAAGGATAAGGCTCACTTTATTATAAATATTTTAAAATAAAGTTAATCCAGAAGAATTCAAACTAACACTTTGCACCTTGTCATTTTTTTCCATATTTATCTTGAGTTATTAGTACTGGAAGTATTTTCAATTCTATCACAATTTTTTAAATGTGTTATCCAGCTGTCTATTTCAGGATAATTTTTTCAGAGAATAATAAAGAAATTAATTTTCCTAAAGTATAATATTTTCTAAATTAAATAATTTTTTTTTAAAATTTTCATTCCAATTAAAGATTTTGGAGGTCATCAATGAAATATCTGAATTTTTTATTATCAAGAAAGTATAAATAGAATATTGTTTCTCAAGATATTCAATAATGTTAGATACACCAATATATTTATGGGATATATAATTGTCTAAGGGAGAATTTTTATAAATAAAATCAATTATATTTTCTTTTTTCTTATATTAATTTTTCTACATATCTAAATATATCCTTAATTAAAGGGTGTTATCTTTTTTCTACAATCGAAAAGTGTTTAATTTCGTTATACTCTTTCAGAAATTAATGAATTTTCTGTATAAATGTCATCCATAAATTGATAAATCAAAGCAGTTTTGGACCTAATTAAAAAATAATTTTATATCCAAAAATTAAAATATAATTAAATATTAATTTATTTTCAACAAGGACTATAATATTTTATAAACTAAAATTTAAGGATTTTTGTATTACAAACTAAAGTTAAAGGGTTGTTAATAAAAACAATTCAAAATTGAGGAGTGACTAGTGAAATAACCCTTTTTTTTTTTTGGGATTTCGGCTAAATTTCCTTCCCAAAATGATTTTGGCTACCTCAGTGAGCAAAGCGGAGATCTTTCTCTCTACCGCCATTTCACTTTCAGTTCGATTCTAGGTTTCCATTTTCAATTCTCTAGCTCCTTATCGATTATAGTTTTACTGATATGATATCTCTATTTTTAAGATTTTTTGTGGTTCTGGGTATTTTACTTTCTGTTTGGTTGCTGAGAAAAATGAGGAATGGTGGAGAAAGTTGAAATTTTAGTTTTCTGGGTCTTGTTTGTATTAGTTCTAAAAGTTTAAAAATATGTTCTTATTTCTCTCTATAAGTTTGGATTATTTGAGAAATGAAAACTCAAATTTGAATTTTCTTTTGTTAGCATACATTTTGTTAGCAATTCAATAAAGCATTGATTTTAACGCCGATAATTTATGTATATAAACATGCCAGTTAAAGTAAATTCTAGTTACATTTCACTGTAATATTTTATTTATTGATCTCTTTTTCTCCTTGTAGCTTTCGTCATTGAAAGTTTAAGAGAGGATTAGGAACTTTGAGGAATTTGGCAACAAGTGCTTGAGTCAATCAATTCAGAAGCAAGCAGAAGAACTAGATTCATTTTAGTTATTTCTTTGTGGGGTTGTGTTGTAATTGTCATTTCTACGATATATGTTCCCAGTGAAAGAGAATGGGAAGTGGCGGTAGAGAGATTGGAAAGAGAGGGATATTTTGTCACTGTGTCTCTCTCACCGAGGTAGAGAGACAAAATTCCTTTTTTTTTGGGTTGTTCGTTTTTTTTAAGTGTGTGAAATTGGAAAGAGAGGGATAATGAAACCCATAAATTTTTTAGATTTTTTTTTTTAACTCGAGAAAAATTAAAAATTAAAAATTATAAAGAAGGAAAATGATAAAATTTTACTTTTTAAGGGTTTTTCATATGTGAAAATTGTGAAAATTTAAATTTTAATATTTGTGGTAAATGAAAAAAAGGTTAATTACAAAAAAAAAAAATAATCAATTATTTATTAAATTGTAATTTTATAATAAATTAAAATTTTTGGTAATTTTATACATACACTTTTAATTTTTGACAAATTTAATGTAAAATTGAAATTCGGTCAGAATTTTAGTGTCGGAGTTGATGTAGCATTTATTATTATTATTTTTGTCACGTCAGTATCTGATTAGGAAATCAAATCAAACCAATTAAATCAAATCAAATTAATTTGAATCAGTCGATTTGATTTAATTTTTTAAACTTCAGTTCAGTTCGATTATTTTTTTGAAATTTCAATATTTTATTCGGTTTGGTTTTTTCAAAAAGAAACCGGATAATATTTTTATTCAGTTCTATTAATTTTTTGAAATTTTCATTTTTATTTCAGTTCGATTTTAAACTGAACCGACCGATTGCTTATCCTTTATTTTTTTTTATTTTTTATTTTTTTGGTTATTCAATACAAAAAACATTGATCTGTTAAAATTATTTAGGTTCAGTTTGGATATTTTGATTTTCTTTTGAAAATCGAAATAATTAAATCAAACCGAATTGAAATAGAAAATAAGTTATTCAGGTTGAACCAATATATTTTAGTTCGATTATTCGATTATTTCAAAAAATTAATCAAACTGAACTAAAGTTTAAAAATTTGAATCAAACTGATCGATTCAAGTTAGTTCAATTTGATTTGATTCAATTAGTTTGATTTGATTTCTTAATCATATGCTAATATGTCAAAAAGAATAATAAAAAATATCACGTCAGCTTCGGCACCGGAGCTCTGACTGAATCTCGGTTTCGTATTAAATTTGATAAAAATTAAAAATATATGTATAAAATTGTCAAAATTTTTAGTTCATGATAAAATTGTAATTTCACAAATAACTGGTATTTTTTTTATAATTAACCAAAAAAAAATTATATTTGAATCGCTCATAGGTTGAGATGAAAAATTTAATGGAAAAAAAGGTCATTTTAATCATTTTATATAAGATTTAACGAAAAAATTAATAAAATAAAATGAAAAGACTTAATAGATAACCAACACATAATATAGATACATGATCATAAATTTTTTAAAATATAAAAATTTAAGTGTATTTCACATCAAAATTTAGAGACTAAATTATAATTTATTTTTTTTTTATCAAAATCTAATTGTAAAAGTCTTTTTTTTTTTTTTTTCATTCTCTCATATTTTTCAAAAAAAAATCATTTTTAAAACTACCATTTCTTTTCTTTTTCTTTAGGGTTACGATTTCCCTTGTAAAATAATTTAATAAACCAACTTTCTCCTGACATTTTAAAAATATCCTAACTCTTCCTAATAAATGTCATAATATATTATTAGACTCATTCGTCTAATTTTGTTGTTAGTCAATCCTAAAATAATCAATAAGGACAGTAAAAAGATAAAAATATCCTTACCCTTCTAAAGTCAAAGAACATGAATATGGAAATATCAAAAGGTTAAGCTTATAAGAATATAAGTGCTCACAATCGAACAACACTGTCAATTCATATGATAAAACTACAGGGTGCATCAGTAGACTTGCTACCTTATCACAACAGGGTGTATCAGTAGCCTTGCTACCTTATCACAAATATATGCTTGGTCGGGCATACGCTTAGAGCTCATGGTCCCCTCTAGGTGGAACACTGATAAAAACCCTATCAGCTAGGTTTCTAAAGTGCACAATAGACCAATGAATTTACTCTCATTGGGAAAAACATTCTATACATAAACATATCATAGGTCATATAATTTGAATTCCACAAGAATCATATTGGTCGCAAGACCATCAACATATAACATAAATTTATTCAAATTAATAAATAGGTTTCATATGAACTTGGTCCAAGGAAGAATAACCAAGTCTTTTTATTAAGTTTTGGCATGTTGCTAAAAAATATTTTGAAAAATCAATAAAATTATTTAAGGTTGATTGGGTGGCGAACATCAAGCTTTAACTCAGTACTTAATTGATAATGGAACTTCTCAACATAGTTCTTGTCCCTATACTCTTAAACAAAATGGTTGTGTAGATCACAAGCATAGGCATATAGTTGAAATAGGAAGAACCTTACTACAATTTGTATCTATACCATTTAATTATTGAAATCATACTTTTAATATTATCGTTTATATAAGTATTAAATTACCAACATGTCAATTATTATTCAAATCTCCATATAACCTTTTTTTTTAATTATGTCCCAAATTATCATGAATTAAAGTTTTTGGTTGTTAATGTTTTTCATGGTTGAAATCTTATACTAAACGTAAACTTGAATTGAAATCCAAGCCTTCTGTTTTTTTAGGATATAGTAATATCCATAAGGGATATAAATGTCTTGACTTTACCAATAAAAAATTATACATCTCACACTATGTAATTTTTATGAGCAAATTTTTCTATTTGTTGCAAGAAAGGTGAATACTACTGCAACTCCTCTATCTATTGTTGTTCCACATGTCCATTGTACTCCTTTATATCTACCTGCTTCACACAATGGTTCCAACATTCTTGGACTAGTTCCAGCCTCTATTATACCTTTAACATCACCAGTATTGTAGCAGCGTCACAACCATGTCTTGTTAAGCCATGATTAGATGCATGGCATTTTTACCAACTCTAGACAATCCACTTCTCTAGCTGCTCTATCACATGATGTGCTCACAGTTCCTGCATTACAGTCTAGTCCATTAAGTGATACACCTGACTTAGTCCTGCCACCAATTACTAAGTCCATTCATTTCCAAGTATCACTTGTTTCTCCAAATATTCAAGAGTCTGCACTGCCAGCACATTTCCATATACAACCACCTATTCTTTTCTCTACCGAATCTACTACCTCATCCTTAATTATGGATTTTACAAAATATTCAGTACCACAGTAGCCTCCACCAAATACTCATCAACCTGATAACACTACTGCCCACTCATCTCCTCAAAATACTAGAATGGCAACCCTTACTCAAACTAATTCACTTAAACCTAAAAGGATACTAGATTTGTTTACATTCATAGATTTATCTTCCATACCGATTGGTGGCTAAAGGATTTTATCGAAGACCAGGCGTGGATTATTTCAAAACTTTTTCTCCAGTGGTAAAGCCAACAACAATTCGTATCATTCCATCTATTGCAATCTCATCTAGTTGGCATATTCGTCAATTTGATATTTCAAATACCTTTTTGCATGGTTCCTTAGATGAAGTATTGCATATGGCTCCGCTGCCAGAATTTGTTGATCTTGACAAACCTGACTTTTAATGTAAATTGAAGCGTTCACTTTACAGTCTCAAACATACATCACATTAATTGTACACTTGCTTGACATCAGTAAAGTGTAAATTTGGGTTTCATTGATTGTAGGCTGACACATCTCTATTTATTTTTAATCAAGTCCAGAATATCATATATTGTCTAGTGTATGTTGATTATTTTTTAATCACTGAAAACAATTCTGATGTTATTCCCAATTTATGATTTATTTGCAAAAGAATTTTCAGGTAAAAGATCTAAGCAATCTAGATTATTTTTTAGGGATGAAAGCTGAATAGATGCCATATGGTATGGTTTTTACACATTACAAATATATTTCTGATTTGTTAGGAAAGGAAAACATGCGTGGTAGTACTCTTTTGTCTACACTGGTTAGTATCACAGAAAAATTATCCTTAAAAGATAGCTCTCCAATGTCAAATTCCTCTTTGTACAAGAGTGTTATAGGAGGATAACAATACTTATATCTTACTAGACATGAGCTATCTTATTTAGTAAACAAAGTATCTTAGTATATGCATAGACTACAGAAAAACACTGGGTCACAGTCAAGCATATTTTGCAATATCTTCAGGCTATAACTTCGCATGGTTTGTTCATCACACCAATGACAATAAATTCCTTAATGACTTATTCAGATGTTGATTATGCAGGTTGTTTTGATGATCACAAATCCACAGTTAGATTTATTATATTTCTAGGTGGCAATTTAATTTCTTAGACTTCCAAGAATCAACTGACAGTAAACATGTCTTTAACAGAGGCTGAATATCAAACTTTAGTTGCAACTAATTCAAAGTTGGTATGGATCCAATCTGTTCGTAAGGAACTTGGAAGGATGATCTCTAATCCTATTCTATGGTGTGATAACATAAGAGTCACTTGTCTCATTGCAAATCTAGTATTCCATTTTCAGATAAAGCATTAGGAAGTTGACTTTCATTTTGTACGTGATAAGGTTAGTAAAAAGGAGCTTAAAGTTACCTCCATATCTTCTCATGATAAGCTTGGAGACTTTGTAATCAAACCTTTATCAATACAATGATTTTTTTTTTCTTCGAGATAAGTTGAAGGTTTGTTCAAACCCTGTTCAACTTGCAGAAGTGTGATAAGGATAAAATAGTTTCATGACAAAGATTATCTTCTTTGTTATTATCTAATGTAAACTACTAGTCATTATTTTGTACATACAATTTGTTTGAGCACAACTATCATATTCTTTCTACAATCTTATATTTGAACAACAAAGAAAACTACAAATATGTCCTTATCTCTATTTTAGTGCAAGCAAATATATATATATATATATATATATATATATAGTATAAAATTAGGAGTATATTTTATCTAGATCTAGATATAGAAAACTTTCCTTTTTAATTCTTTGCTTAAAATTTAGATTTAAGAAAGGTTTTGAAGTCTAAACTTGGAGGGATTGTCTCCAAGCCCATATCTAAAATTCTGCAATTACTACTAAGTTTCTCTTATCTCTATTCTTGTACTTACTTTATAATTCAAATTTAGATAATAATGGACTCTTGTACTTGCTTTATAATTTAATTTTAAATAATAATGATGGTTATTGCTTTGAGATTTACTTTGTGTTTTATAATTATTATAATGAGTAGCTAAATCGCTTGCTAGAATTTAGATGTAAACTAATATGTAGCTTATGAATCTATATATGCTTGATTGATTGAGATGTGTTTGATGTGACTTGTCTATTGCTCTTAATTTTCAATAGTGATTGTAATTAGCCAATTTATTCACTATCTAAAATATCATATGATAATGCAAGAGTAAAAGTATGGTATTTATTTAAAGGGACAATAGATCTAGGAGAATTGTTACATAGAGATATGAATATGTCTAGATGATATTACCATTTTATATATATCTTAATAGATTCAACCAATTGCCCTTATCACGAGAGTGAAATTGAGGTTAGCTGAATACTTACATCTTATTTTGAGAGAGATTCTTACATATCCTTGGAGGAGTTACTTTCAATTTTTACTTTAAATCGATCGATTAATCAAAACATATATTAATCACAAATGAAATATTAGTTTAAGTTTAAATCTTAGGATTTTTTACCAATGTTATTTGTTAAGCAGTTATGTTATTTTTAATTGATTAGTTAATTAATTACTTGAATTCAAAATCAATCTAAATTTCTATTAGTCTAAATAGAAGAATTTTTAATTTCAATATTTCAAGTTTACGTGGAATCGATGACTGTTTACTTATTTAAATTTTGCTAGTTACAATTAACATGTATGCTTGCAATAAGAATAGACATCATCAAATTAGAATGAGAAAATAATTTTCGAATTATAAATTGAATATAAAATACATATTTTAAATCATTTAAAGAAAATTTAGTGGCAATAAATATATAAATTCATCTCAATGAATCTCTAATTTTATTTATTAAAAAAAAAATTATGTAAAATAGAATTTTAATAATGAGTGTATATTTTATAGTATAATTTAAAAATTTAGAAATCCAACGAAAACAGAAAACCTCATGAATTTAATACGAGACTTGGAGCTAACACGGGAGTGCCACCTTTTCAGCAGACCTACAGAGCTATACTCACATTCGTGTTAATTAAGTTAAATTATAGTGCGCTCAAGTGACGTTGCATTTTTTAGCAAAAAAAAATGGTAACTAAACTAAAAATTTTATAAATTAATTTGATAAATTATTAATCTCTATTATATAATAATTTTTTATGATATTAATTTATATTAATAAATTAAATTAATATTTAATTAATTAATATAATTTATGAACCTCAACCATATTAATTTATAGAGATTTTATGGATTATAGTTTTTTTTTTAAATATTAAAACTTGGTTCTAGTAGTTTCTCAAGGAAAAATGTATAAGAAAAAATAAATTTGATATTCTTATATCATTTTTATATATGCAAGTATTTCAATAATTCCAAGAGTAACTTATTAGTAAATAAACTTATGTTTTATTTTATTAAATAGAGTTTGATTTTGGGAGTCAACATATAAAAACTAATTTTTTAAATGCTTTTATTAATTTTTTTAAATTCGATTCCAAATCTCAAACTCAAACTTAAATTTTAAACCTCTTAGTTGCAGAAATGAATCTAAAACTACAAAATTAAAAACTCATTAATATAAATTATGAATGCTTAAATTAAAAAAAAAAAAACAGAACTTTATATATATATATAAATATAAGTGTGATCAACCCAAATGGTGGTGGCGGACCAAGCCCTCCTAAGGGTCAAGGGGATATATATCTATATCTATATCACTCAAGTATGATGAACCCATTTAGTGGTGGTGGACCTAGCCCTCTTGAGGGTTAATGGGAGAAGACCTAAACCCCTATATGGGAGGGAGGGAGGGAGGTTAATGTATTCTTAACAGGACAAGGGGTGGGCTGGCCTGTATCTACCCTCTAGCTTTTGATGGGTCCTTGGGAATATACCTAATAAGAAAACAATCAAAATCCATTATTGTTTTTGTACGTTTCTGTGTAAGACCCTTGAAAAAGAATGTGTTCGCTTCTGCATATCTAGTTTTTTGCAGAAAATGATAAATGAAATCACAACTACTAGTCTCCTCTCTATTACTCGTTGCATAAATGTCTTGGCTATCCTTTCCTCTGTGCAAAAATCTTTATAAGGGCACCTCTATTTTTTTCTTTTATTAAATATTTTTTTATTTTTTGTTATAAAAGATAAAACTCCAGTAATAATATTTGTCTACACTAAGAGAAAAAATTATATGAGTATTTTTTTCACCGAGTAAAATATAAACATGCATATCATATTAATTAAATATTTTTTATTTATTAATTTGAATATATAAAAAAATTAAACACTTAATATGAATAAAAAAATTTCTTAATCGTAGCAAAAAGGAAAACCACACATTACCAAGCCCACAACAATCCCCACAAACAAAACAACCATACAATATATAAGTGAAGAAAAATACCAAATTCATAATCTCAAAAAGAAAGTACACAGTTCGCTAATGAGTCTACCCATGTAAGTTGGGTTTATTGCAGCCATTGTCCCTCAATTTGTGTTAAATCACTTTATGATTTTTGAACTTTAATTTGTAATAATAAGATTTCTCAATTTTAATTTATATTTTGGTCCCTAACTTTAAATTTTTTTTTTTATTTAGGTTCAATTTTTTTTTTTATTTGTTAGTTTATAGATGAAAATTTTAAAGAAAATTCATTAGTTCTTAGAAGAGTGTAGAACGGAATAAAACACTTTTCGATTTCAGAAAAAAGGGATCACCCTTTGATACAGTGAGAATATTCTTATGTTTGTGAAAGAATTAAGTATTGGAACGAGATAACTAAAATTGATTCTATTTATAAAAACGCTCCCTTAGAAAATAATATTGCTCGTAAATATTGTGATGTATTTGATATAATCGAATTTCTATAAGGACAATATCTTGTATTTAATCAATTAGTCGTTATATATCAAGATACTCCTTTAGTAACTTATAGAACTTCTAACTGGAGTAATAATCTTAAAAATGATTATTTAATTTGAAAAAGATTGTATTTCAGAAAGATAGACTTTTTTCTTGCTCTTTGGAAAAATTCTTCAAGCCTAGATAGTTGGGTAATATTTTTAAAAGAACGAGAAAGAATTGCAAATACACCCAGCACTAGTAATTCCAAATAAATATGGGGAAGGAAAATAGAGAAGAAAGTGTTAACTCAAATCATTTAGGGTTGACTCATTTCAAAATATTCATAATGAAGTGAGCCTTCTCCATGAGTAGTTGCATGCAAAAGGAAACGTAGGCGATTCACCAGAACAAAGAAATGCCCTAGCAAAAGAAGTAGGAAAATTAGTGAATGAAAGGCCTGATGCAATTGAGAGAGAAAGAACTTCAAAAAAATCTATCGGATTCTCAAAGTCTCTTTCTAAAAAAGAAATTTTAGAATTAAAGAAAGACAAAATAGTTCCTTATATTACTAACCCTAACATAAGAGCTGCTAACCAAGATAGTAGTAAATCAGCTGAAGACCTTAGAAAATCTCTAGGTCTAGTAGAAGAAACTCATTTACATTTAGATAATAGAACATTTAATGAGCTTCTTACTACAAAGAGGGCAAAATATAAGTTTAATTATCCCCATAGAACAAAACCAGAATTTCAACCTAAAGATAATCCATTGAGGCCAATTATCACCCCGACAGCTTTTCTAAATCTAGATTGTGAAAAGCATGCATCTGAGAGAATAGATGAGTGGATTACCATGATCAAATTTACAACTAGAGCAGGTAGCTACTCAACTGAGGCCACCTATGAACTTTGCAAAGCCACCATGGTTGGCAATGCTAAAAAATTTTGGGATCAGCTAGTAGTTCAAATCTCTATTAGAGATGAAATTAGAAAAGCAGTTCTTGTAGATGAGGTTCTAGCTATCATCATAGATGCCCTAAAAAGAGAATTTTGTGGTTTCTCAATATCAACTGAGTCATTAGAAAGAGAACAATCTTTAATGGCATTGATGAAACTACAAATATGTGACATGTGTTATTTTGATAACTATGCATATGAAATCCAAAAGTATTATTATAATTTTGATCGTGTCACATCTCCCACTTCAGGAGACATGACGGTCCTAGGGAGTGGGAATGCGTAAGGCCTCCTAAACCCGTTAAACCCCAAATAATAATTTTATAGGAAAAAAAAACAATGACGTAGTTCCCTCCGTTTTCCAACAATTACCAAGGACCAAAGTCTTTCTCTTCCATATATAATCAATTAACTCAACCTATAGAAGAAATTTCACTTTTAACACATTCATCCTTATACCCTCAACTTCAATTATTAAAAGCCACTCACCACAAATCAAATATTTTCATTTCAACATTTATACCATCATTACTAATTATTTCCACTAGATTAATATAATGCACATCACTAGGAAATATCATATGTTCAACATATTTCAACATTTACATATTCCAAAATATTATTTAACTTTTTACAAACCATGGAGCATTGTAGAAGTAAAACACCAAAATATGGAGGCTATACATAGAAAAGAAAGGTTCACATCCGAAGAAGAGCAGAAGCTGAAACCACACCTATCTACAATCTCCTGAAAAATAATAAACCACTAAAGGGTGAGATAACACTCAGTGAGTAATATATATATATCACTTCACTTGTGAAGCTAGGTTAAAGAAAGAGATTCACAAGAAGTGAGTGAATATAATAAGAACAATTTACAAATGGTTAAGCATTTAAAGAGCAAATTAGTATTTTAGCCATTGGAAATATAAATTAATAACAAACATATAACATTGATATAGATATGAAATCATAGTCAATAATATAGGTGGTGTACAAGGTAGTTTCAATGAATAAGTGAATGCAACGGCTAATAGTTTGCAATAACAAATGGGTTGTAATAATGACAGATTTATAATCACTGTATAAAGCAGATGCTATAATTAGTAGCATGCTTATCACTTATAAATCTGATCAGACTATATGGCTGAGAACACCCCTCTCAGTTGAGGTCCACTGTAAACATTTCATTGTGCACAATGCTTGATATAATTATTATTCTACTCTATCAAGTGAGTAGGCCTGTCATTAGCACATTAGGTTTGTATTCGATTCAAGGCTCACATTTAACAATGAAGAGAAATGATAAATATTAAGATTCAACAAAGAGGCATTTGGCCACAGTTTTAATTTTCATATCCAATGGCTATAATTTTAGCTATTAGGTAAACTAAGGTACTTAAGGCACCAATAAGAAAAATGAATATGTTCAAGCCAAATTTAGAAAACAATAATAAAGAAATTGGCATGTTTACATTAGCCCAAATAAAATGCTAGTTAACAATTTAGGTATTTCAATCAATTAGGGTATCATTGGGCTTCCATTAAATAAAGATATAAATTAGGAACCCTAAATGAACAAAGCACTATAACAAAATGGGAAATTAAGGTTCCAATCAAGTAAGGCTATAATGCAATAAATATTGGCAAATTCAATTGGATTTAATTTCAAGTAAAATGATATATATACATACTCAACTTTCTAAACTTTAATTCCAACTCTCAACCCTCTAATCTAGCACAAGCAAAATGAATGGTCCAAGGGTTCTTCTTCTTTATCTTTCTCTTTTGAAACTACAAGAGTAAATAAATAGTTTTAATACTCAATTTACATTAAAGTTACACAATGTGATTCAAATTATA
>CANXYC010763270.1:0-21315 GCA_948193065.1 Aleurites moluccanus | reverse complement strand
TCACAACACACTCTCTCAACCACACTATCTATATATATATATATATATATATATATATATATATTCATTTATTATAATTACCATCCATCATACAATTCTATTATTCATTCTGTTATTCTGTCAATCATTCTGCAGTTGGCTGTATCATTCATATATCACATCATAAACCATCATATAACTCAATATATAATTATTAATATATTATATGTAATATTAATCTCCTAACTAGCCCATATATACCCATGGAGCAGCTAAATAAAGAAACCTCAAATATAAAATACAGAAATCCAGAATTTATATAGAATTAAACTGCAGCAGAAATCCACAGAAACAAGTGTCGGACTCTGCAACTAGTGTCGGACTCTGCAACTTACTCCTTTCCTGAAATAGGGTAAACAATCAAACTGGTGAGTATAGATTATACTCAGTGCTCAAATAAGGGTTTATACAGGGTAAATCATATAAATGACAGAATCAATATTGATGAATAGTAGGATTATCAATGGCCATATCCAATCAAGGAAATCAATATGGTAAGACAGATAGAGAGCCCTGAACTCGTAGACTATGTGTAATCACACAGTCGATGACATATATCATATATGCATAAGACTGATCAGGTCCTATGGCTGGAACCAAATAACCCTTCCCAACTAGGGCATCAAATTCAATATGCACATTATCGGCAGTATGTACCCACTACCCTATCGGTGAGGCAACTCTGTCAACCACATTTAGGCAAATAGAAAGTAGCCACATATCAATAGATACCATTATGCAACAATGGTACCCTCATAGTCAATATGATTAATATCAATCAAATTACATAAAATATGGATCAATGGCATAATGAATTACAACAATTAGGCAAGAATATCTATTAGGATAAACAATAAAGATGAGGAACAAGAGTTGGTTCGGTGGCCGAAACCGATAGGTCATTTGGCATACCATTATCGCTAACGACAATGGTATTCAATTGGTAGGCCTATGGCATGCAAACCACTAAGCCAATGACAAATAAACTAGGCAAATTATCAAACACAAGGTGACATACAATGGCAAGCCAATATGTTAGGGTTCGGAGCAAAATTGACTTGCCCATTCAAACCAATAACCAGGTACATTGTTCAATAACACAATGGTATCAAAAGCAAGATTAAACAACCTTAAATTAGGGTTGAATTGGCAAGGAAAAATCAAAGAAAATCAAGCAATTCAATAGGCAAATTTAGGCTAGGTTGGTTCGGCCACAAGGGATATTTTGTAAATAGTTTCCAATTCTCAATTTAATTATTCAAACACAATATTTGATGCAATGTAAACTCACCAATTGATCCAATTAGCAAATGTGCATTCCAATTGTACCAATTCCACTAAAAATCCCCAAATTTGCTACTTTGAAAACTCAAATTCTAAATTCTCCAATTCTACATCAAATTAACCATCAATTAGTTGTTCATTCATATCCAATTGATCATTTCTAACATCAATTTGAAATTCTTAACAATAATTCAACATATTCAATCTTACAACTTCAATTTCAACATTCAAATTGAAATTCAATCAAATTTGGATAATCTAATTCAATTAAACACTAAACCCATTCAATTGAACCTAAAATAACACTAAAACATTAATCAAACTAAACAAATGAACTACTTTACCTCTAAGCTCTTCCATGGCTGAAATTTCAAAGTAATATGCCTCCCAATCCTTTATTCCAATCAACAAATTAAGGCTAGAAATGAGTTTAGCTAATTGAGTAGATAAGTTTTCTATCAAATTTTGTTGAATTTGATTAAGAAATGAAGAAGTTATGAATTAAAGAATGGAAGGTGAAGAAACGGCAATGGAATTTGAAATGGTGAAGAAGATGAAGTTCCCGTGAATTACAACCCATATAAGACAAAAATGATTGTAAAATTACAACTTAATCCTTAAAGTTTCAATCTTTACACTTTGGTCCTTAAATCTTCTGAAAGTTCCGTTAAGATTTTGATATCAGTGTGAAAAGTGAATAGGCTTATTTTAATTTATTCTTATTTATAAAAATAGTTTTGGAGTCATTCTATAACTCCGACCGATCCATTTCCACTATTCACCTTGAATTTCCCTTTATTTACCAAAATGCCATTGTTCACTTTTCAGTGTTCCTAATTGATTTTCACTTCTTTCTTTTTATCAAAATTACACATAAATTATGGTCATATTTTACCCCCAAATCAACTTCAGAAATTCTTCTATTGACCGGACCGCTAATTTTTCGGCAGTGTCCCGACAACGCCAGTTTCTGAAAAAATGTCAAATTTGCTTTCTAATTGTGTTTCTAAAATTATTTTCCATCAATTCAAGACTAATGGACTACATACTGAGAATTTATTCATTCACATGAGTTAGGAATTTATAGGGTATTACAGATACCAATAGAAAAGTTTCAAGGCAAGAGTTATTTTTCATTTAGTGTATGTTGGAGAAACAAGAACTTAATTCGGGGTTTTGCCTCTTGTCTCATTTAAAACATTTGAGTAATGCCACAACGGGAAAAATAGTGGGTACTGCATATATAACAGCAATTGCTAATTTCTTTGGTAATCAACTTTCAGAGTTTGGATTAGTTCCTAAACAGGGGGTGGAAACCATTGATTTGTTAGTTTGCTTGAAGATGGGTTTATGTGCAATCGGGCATGATGGAGCATATCATTTGCTCGATATAGATGGGAATTTAATTCCCCGAACCACACCTATGCCATATGGTACACCTATCATCGACCAACCCCAAGAAGAGGAAGAATCGGAGGATGAGGAAAGACCACAAACAGAGGAAGGGGCTTCATCGGCGCGACCACAGACAGGTTACGATCGATTAGAGCATTTCATAGCCGAACGGTTCCACCAAATGGAGAATCGAATGCGAGACCTTCAAATTCACTTCGACCGACGCCTCGACCACATCGAGTATCACTTGAATTTGCCACCACAATCCCCATTGTGATTTTAGTTTTAGGTTATTTTTATTTACTTTTGACATTAGGGACAATGTCCATTTCAAGTGAGGGGGCATTTTAATACTTATTGTATTAATTTTCTTATTATATTATATTTTATATTTTGCTTTTAATTATTTTACTTCTATTTATTTTTTATTATTTTATTTTTTTATTTAATTAATTTTCTTATTATGTTATATTTTATATTTTGCTTTTAATTATTTTGCTTCTATTTTTTTTTATTGTTTTGTTTTTTTTATTTAATTGTCTATATTTATCTAAGTGTATAAAAAAATTATTTGAAAATATATATATATATAATAAAAATAAAATAAATAAAAATTACGAATAGATAAAAGTTTTTTTTTTAGGAATTTTAGATTATCTAAATAACTTGTTTTTAGATTATCTAGATAACTTATTTAGATAGAATTTTAGAATTAGAATTAGATTTAAATTCCTTTATATTTAATTTGAGAAGTTAGAAGTAATATGTACCTCTTTAATCTATTTAAAGGGAATTAAGATTCAGAAAGTTAAATCACCCTTATTCCTTACTCTTCTTTTTATAAAAATCCTTAATTTTCTTTTCATAAAAATGGTGAGAACTAGATCCACTACTTTCAAAAAAGTCAATATATCCTGTAAAAAAGTTGAGAGTGTTCCCCCTAAAAAGAGAAAGGAAAAGAAAGGAAAACAAAAAATGCCTAAAGCCTCTAAACCTTCTATAGCGGGTGTCATTGATTTTTGCTGAAAGCAATTTGATTCAATAAAGGTTTTGTGGCAATCTGATTTAGCACTGGTTAAGAAAGATACTGTGAAAATAAAAAGGTATATTAGGGATCATTGGAGGGGAGAACCTTCAGGCACAAAAAGGATTATTGAATTTATAGATCTTTTGTCTGATTCTGAGGATAAACCGTTTGATGATGGATTTATCCTAGAAGAGGATCCTGAGCTGGATGAGGAGAAGAATCCTGAAGAGAATCCAGAGCAGGATGAGGATCCTGAGGAGAATTCAGATCAATCAACCAAATTTTCTTCTTCTTAAATTTATTTAGATATTAGGATTAGAATTTTTTTTATTTTTTTTATTATTAGTTTGTTATTTTTATGTCTTCAATAATTTCCCTTTACATTTTTTTTTCAATCAATAAAATTTTTAGTGTTCTTTAAATCGTTTGTGTGGAATTTATTATTTTTGATATTTCTAAATCTCAATTTTTTTTTTATAAATTAGATTTAGTGGTCTGTAATTTTTTTATACTTTTAAAGAGTAATTTAAGTTTATTACATCCTTAATTTAAAAATTTTAGAATTAATCATGAGAAGAATCAAGTAATGAATCCAGCAATATAAATTAAATTTTTTTGAGAATTTGGCCTAAGCATGGTAGTAAGGGAATTCTTAAAAATAAAATAAAGAAGAAGAAAGAGTTGTATTTCTTATGAATTAAAAAAATATATCCTAAACATTTCTGCATCAATGCCAAAGGTATATGCGAAGCGAAACTAAAAAGTAATTCAGTGATTGAGTTTGCTCCTACTTTCATTCGAATGAAAATTTTAGTGGAGTAGAAAGGATAGGGATATGAATATTTCTTTAATTTAAAAAAAAAAAAATTAGAACAAGATGAATTCCTATACTACCAGTTTTTGTGAAATTCAAGAAAAAAAATATATTTTTAAGCTGGAGTTGTGAAAAATATTTTCTTTATGAAAAATTCTATTTTTTTTAGCTTCTGAATGCATTGTAACTTAAAAAGAAATTGAGAAGCAAATTTGAATTTAGGGTACTTTAAATTTAATTATAATTAAAAATTTTGTTCTTAGAAACTTTAAATTCTTTGATGATTCTTGCATTCGATTGGAGATCTCTTTAAATTTACTTGAGGACAAGCAAATGTTTAAGTGTAGAGGAATTTGTTAGGCATTAAAATTGAGTGTTTTATAAGTATTTTAGGTGTTATTTTGTAGTTAAAATAATTGAGTTTTTGTATAAGTTAGGTTAATTTTAATATAGTTTTGAATTTCAATTTGAAAATTAAGATTTAGCAATATTTTGGTAGATTTAATAGGATTTAGATTTGATTTTGAACAATATTTTTTAATTTAAATTTGATTTTGATTAGATTTATGATTTTGATTATGATTTTATTTTTGAATAATGATTTCTATTTGATTTTATTTTATTTTAAAGGTTTAAAAATTGAAATTTTGGATTTTCAGTTGAAAAAAATTAGTCAGGGGATGAAATACCGAGTACCAGTATTTGGAGCCAAGACCCTGTATTTGGAGATGAGGAACCGGTATTTGAAGTAAAAATGAAACCCGAGAGACAGTAGCGAATACCGAGTACCGGTATTTCACCGTGTACAACCAGTATTTCGCCAAATACATAAAATACGGGTACCCAGTATTTTGAGCTTTGTACCCGGTATTTTGCTCTGCCCTCAGAAATGAAGTCTATAAAAAGGCAACCAAGGCTTGGAAAAAAGAAAGATAACTCTTGGGAGCTAAGGAGACTTAAAAGAGGTTAGAGAAGAAGATTTTTGGAGCTTCAAGACCTTCAATCAATCAAATAGATCATCAAATAGAGTTTTTACTTTCTCTACTTGTTTATTTCTTTGTTAATTTTAGTATGAACATGTTTAATTTATTGATTAGTTTATCTTTTCTTTTAATCATGTTGAACTAAATCCTTTTTCTAAAATTTAGATGAAGTTATTTGAATAATAAAAGTTGATGACAATGATTTATGATTTCAATTATTCTTAATACATAGTTTGATTTGTTAATTTTGATTTATAAGTGTTTTATAATTGGCCACTATAATCACTATCTAAGATAGCTATTTACAAGTGAGAGCTGCGATAGTTGTTAGTTCATGAAATTAATAAGCTAAGGCATGTATCGCTATGAGATTAGGGTACACTTTAGTGGATTTTATGAAATTGCTAAGGATCTTAATGAATTAACATTGATTCGGTGATTACGAGAGTAGACACTTGCATTAATATTAATGTTTGGATTTTTGCTCGAGAGAGACTAATTCATAATTTAGAGTAATTAATCCATCAAACACTATAGTTTTGAAATCATTATTGAGTCAAATCAACCATATACATTCAATTAATGGAATCTAAATTCTAGATAGTTTTCTTTGATATCTTTAAATTCTAAATTGAGTTTTCTTATTTATTTAATTTTGCTTTTAAAAAATTTATCCAAACCAAATTAATTTCTTTCCAATTAATAAAGAAAATATCAATTTCGGTAATTGACAACGCCTCTCTGTGGGACGATACTCTACTCACTCTATTACTTGCTAAAGCGATTCGTGCATTTGCGAAAAGCCCGAACATTATTATGAGTACATAGAGTCTATTATAAGTAATTTAAGACTAATAATTTTGATAAATATGGAAGATATCAAAATTTATGAAATTGATGAATAGTAACGTGAATAGGGATGGCAATGGGATGGGAAATTTCTGTTCCTCGCGGGGATTTGCTCCGAACGGGGTGGGGATTTCCCGATTTATCTCTCCATGGGGTCGGGGATGGGGAATATATTTTTCCCGTTAGAGGGGACGGGGAGTGTATTCCCCACCCCGGTGGGACCCGTTATTATACTTAGTTAATTATTATATTTATTTAATTATTCTCAACACTATATATATAAGAAATAATTTGTTCAAGAAATAATTCTTATGAGGTTGTTGGAGTTTATTGAAAGCACTTATTAGATTGAATTTGTTTAAGCACTCATACTTTAATGTATGTTGAATTTTTAATGTTTTATTAAAAAATATTACTGAATATTTTTTATGTATTAAAATATTTATATTTTAATTATATTTGGTTGATGTTTTGTGTTATTAATATTTTCTAAATAAAATTTTTCATATTTTTAGCTTTTATTTATGAATTTTATAAATATAAACAAATTTAGTAATACAAAATTTAAGCGGGGAATGGGGATCCCCACGGGGATCGGGATGATGATTAAATTATCCCCGTATGTGAAACGGAGATGGAGATGGGATTCCCCGCTAAGGCGGGGGTGGGGATGGGGATGGTTTCCCCGTCCCGCCCCATTGCCATTCCTAATTAGGGGCATATAAATCTCCAGGACCGTATGGATTCCTAGGAATTTTCTTTCTGAAATTTTGGCAGCAGGTTAAACCAGATATTGTAGCGGCGTTTTAACGGTTTTATTTGACTGGTCATCTATTAAAAGAATGTAACAGAACCTTTCTAACTTTGATACCTAAGATTCTCCATCCTTCATCCTTAACCCACTATGGCCCTATAAGTCTTTGTAACTTCTTCTATAAAATTATTTCCAAAACTTTAGCTAATAGAATTAAACCCTTCCTAAACCAATTAGTTCACCCCGGTCAAGTAGCTTTTGTGTCAGGTCGATGTATCCAGGATAATATTATTATCGCCCATGAGGTGTTCCATGCTCTTAATCACAGAAGATCTAGTAGTCACCATATGGCCATTAAAGTAGATATGCAGAAGGCTTATGATAGGGTGGATTGGTGATTTTTATAGAGTTCTCACAAGAATGAGGTTCAGTACTAAATGGGTAACTATGGTGATGAGTTGTGTAACTTCAGTCTCATATGCAATCCTAATTAATGGGACCCCAACTAAATAGTTTTATCCATCCCGTGGATTAAGACAGGGAGACCCACTGTCTCCTCTTTCATATTTGTTTATTTCAAATGCTCTCTCATGTGCTTTAAATGATGCTTTATGGGCAGGGTGCATTCATGGAGTGAGAATTACTAGAAGATATCCCACATTATTCTGTGCGCTATTTGCAGATGATACGCTGATCTTTGGGAAGGCAACTACACATGAAGCTTTAATGTTGAAGAGTATCATGGAATCCTACAGTCAAGCTTTGGGTCAGCGAATAAATTTCCATAAATCTTCTGTGGTTTTCAGCAAAAACACTCCGGTTGATTTAAGCCAGGCCATTCTCTCTATTTTGAAAATGCATCAAGCGGGACAACATGAAATTTATCTTGGTCTTCCTACTCATTGGGGAAGGTCAAGGTCCAAGGCATTATATTAAGGAAAGAATTGCCAAGAAAGCAGTGTCTGGGAAGCAAAAAACTCTATCTCAAGCAGGCAGAGAAATTATGATCAAATCTGTGCTATCTACCATTCCAACCTTCTCCATGTCTATTTTCAAGTTCCCAAAATTTTTCTGTGATCAAATTGATAGTTTATTATCAAAGTTTTTCTGGGGTTCTTCTATGGATAAAAGGCATATTTGTATAGAGAAATGGGACAGGTTGGCGGTGTCAAAATACAGGGGAGGTTTGGGATTTAGAAAGTTTTCTTGCTTCAATGTGGCATTATTAGCCAAACAGGTGTGGAGAAATCTACAAAGCCCTAATGATTTATGGGCTAGACTTCTTAAGGGGCTGTACTTTCCTTGTGGTAATATTTGGACAGCGAAGAAAGGTCATAACCCATCTTGGGTGTGGTGTAGTCTTTTGGAGGGTAGGGATGCCATTGAGAAAGGAATTAGATGGAATGTAAACAGTGGAAAGGAGATCAGTATATGGGAGGATAAGTGGGCTGCCACACTTCCTGGATTCAAAATTCATTCCCCCAGGCTGGATCCTTGCTCTGAATTCTTTGTTAGTGATCTTATGATTCCATACCAACGGAGATGGGATAGGAGGAAATTGGAGATGCTGTTTAGTAGGTTGGAAGTGGAAGCTATCCTCAAAATCCCAATTGGTCCACAGTCAGGGAGAGATAGACTAGCATGGCACAATGAGAAGGATGGAGTGTACAAGGTCAAATCTGGGTATCATTTAATAACTAGTTATAGGGAGAATGAGGCTTTTAGGTCTTCTTCAAGTTCTAGCCTCCATGATGGTTATTGGAAAAATATTTGGAAGCTGAAAGTCCCACCCAACATTCAATTATTTTTGTGGAGAGCATCCAGAAATTCGCTAGCAACTCAAGTGAATTTGCACCATCGCAAAATTGTAAGTTCTCCGTTATGTCCAATATGTAATTCTATTCCTGAGACAGTTGAACATCTATTTTTTGAATGTCCTCATGTGAGGGCCACTTGGTTTGCGAGTTTAATATCTTATAAACCTAATTCTTCCTTGATTCATTCTTTTCCTATTTGGTGGCACAGTATAGTGAATTTCCTCTAGGATTCATCAAAAATCCAGGAAATAGCTATACTTTGTTGGCAAATATGGAAATCAAGGAATGAGTTAGTGTTTAAGCTTGTCACACCGAATCCCATTGTTATTGTGTCTCGTGGAAGGAAAATGTTAAATGAATTGATGGAATGTAATCCAGCTACGGATAGGCTTTCCCCCAATGTTCCAAGACCAAGATGGCATCCCCCACCTGTTGATTTCATAAAATTCAATTCTGATGCAGCAAGTAGAAAGGGTAGTTCTATATGGGGTATGTCAGTCCTTAGCAGGAACAATTCTGGTGATTTGATTCATGGACAAGCTTTTGTGGGACATTGTAGTTCGAGTCTGCAAGCAGAGGCTATGGCTCTGCAAGCAGCTGTAGAGATGGCAAAATCCCTTGGAATTCAGTTTGTTGTTTTTGAAACAGATGATGAGTTATTGGTAAAGGAGATCAAGAATGCAAATTGTCAGTTGTGGGAAATAGAAGCTATTGTGGCAAAAATTATTAGTAATTTATCTTGGTTTTAAGTCTGTTGATTTTGTTCTTGTTCGAATTGTAAACAAAGCAGCTGATATGGTTGCAAAGGCTGAATGTACATACTCTTGGCCATTGGACTGGGTTATCAATCCCCCTCCAAGACTGGCTGCACTTTTGTATTTGGATGCTTTTGGTTTCAGTAATTAATTTATTGCATTTAAAAAAAAAAAAATACAACTTACATAGTAAAAGATGATTTATATATGACAAAATAATATTAGTCTAAACTCTCGACAATGAGTGAAAAGTTTATTTGATGAAGCATTTCTAGCCTTTTAAATGAGAATGCTTCAAAGGATTAAAAGATAATGCCTCTAACGGTTCTATAAATGAGAAAATTTTGATATTTTGACTAAGTGCAAGAGTGAACAACTCCACGAGATTTTGACAAAATAAAAGAAAGGGGGCATGCCTTACCATTGAATATTCCTCTGTCCCTGTTCTTCCACCACGTAAATTGTATTTTCAATATTGAACACTAAGTCCAATGTTTTGATTAGGAGTGAAAGATAAATCAAACAAATTAATTAAATCAAATCGAAATTGATAATTTTATAATTATTTAATTTGATTTCGAGCAAACTGAAGGTTCGATTTAATTTGTGATTTTAATTTTTTTTTTTTTTTTTTACTTTTCAAATCGAACCAAATCAATATATATATTATTTTTTACTATATTTTGGTAACCGAAAAAATTATTTTAATTTAATAATAACTCTTTAAATCAATTAAACCGAATCAATATCATCCAAAAACCTGATTTTACTATATAAAATCTCATATGCCACCTCAACTATTTGAAAACTCCTTATACACGATAGGCAATACAACATTGACATTCCGGTGATCTCAGAAAGGACCCGGAAGGAGATTTCTTTGGCCTAAAAAATGATGGTTTTTCCTGGAATTGTCAAAAAGCTTGAAGTTCTTTGTTTAAACCATCCGTTTTGATTGTAATTCAACAAAAATGAGTAAACCAAATTGTTAGCTAAAATTACAGAGGAAGGAAAGAGAATTTTTTACAACTCAACATTCATCTTGCTATTCTTTAGTATTTATAGAGAAATTATACACTCCGCCGCGGATCCATATTGGGGCCAAGGGGCCTAGAGCCTCCCCAGAATTTTTTTTATTTCAAAGAGACAAAAAAATAAAAATAAAAGGGCAATATTACTTGAGGGTCCAAGGGGGTTGGGCTGCTGGGTCCCTACCAATTATTATTATTTTTTTTTAAATCTCTCATGTATCATACAAGCTCAAGAACTAGGAGCCCACTAACCTCTCATCTATATAAAGCATAATATATATAAAGTCAAGTCCAAATAAAGAATAGAAATAAAAATTCAAAATAAAGTTAGTAATTTCACAAATCACTCTTTAAATTTAAAGAGTTTTGTCACTCAAGTAAATATTGAATTAGACTCTCTAATGAGTTTTATCATGTGTGTTATAATGAGTTTTTCTATATATGATTTATTTTGTTTTATAATATCTTAATTTGATGTTAATTACCATAACTAAATTCATTATTAGCTTAATTGTGTGTTTTCCTATATATATATATTTTTTTTATTTTTGAACAAAACGATTTTTAGAAATCATTTCTAAATAATTATTGGTTTAAATAATTATTTGAGAATGAACCTATTATTTTAAATTTAGGAGAATATATTATTTTGTTCAAAGAGTTCTTTTATTCAAGTTCAGGAGAATGCATAAAATAATTATTTTGTTTATATTAGAGTTGTTTGAAATTGAGAATATATTAGAATTTAGGAAGTTTATATTAGTATAAACAATTATTTGAATGTCTCTTAAGAATGCTTTAGTTTGTAATAGTATTGTATATTATAAGAAAATTGAGAATACTATTTTTGTAATTTTTTTTTTTTATGTATAGGTTGAAAATATTTATTAATGTCTTATATTTACATATTAGATATCTTCTTCTCAAATTTCTGTTGTTTTATTGCATATGTTATGGTTATAATTATTTTCCTCCTGTGAGATTAGTATATTCGTCTACCCATTGCAAATTCCCTGTATCCGCTACTATATATACTAACAATGTCATTTCAATTAGTACTTCCAGTTGAAATGACAAACCAATTAAATGCTAACACATGGTTATATCTTTATCTGATTTAAAAGAAAAATATTAAAAATAGTTTAATTATATTAGTTACACCAAAAAAAGAGTGAGAATTAGAAATAAATTTTTTTTATTTTTGTATTTACAATTTCTATTAATTAGAAGTTTGGATTGCATGGTCCAATAACGTGGATTCGTAATCCAGCAGCAGGACATCTATAATTTTCCCATCCTTTAAAGTTAGGTAACATGATACTTATAATCAATAAATTAAAAAAAAAAATGCTTTCTATACTAATTTATAGCATTAAATTAAAACACTAAATTAATCTATAGCAATAATTAAAATTTATAGTATGTATTTACTAAAATAAAAATTTTCTCTTTCTCTTTTTTTTTTTTATTTGATGTAATTAATCTAATTAAATTAGGCTTCCTTTCAAGACAGATAAAAATATAATTGTGCCACTATTCAACTGGCTTACAATTTGAACTAAGATTTCTGATTGGAAAAATAATGATAGTATATAATTTCTCATATTTTTATAAATAAAGTTATTTCTAGTCAAAGATAATTCCATATAATCTGGAATTTTATCTATATTTTTTTTTTCTAACTTTAAGCTTTGCTATAAATTAGTATTCTTCTAGAATATTTAGCTAATCTGTCTTAATTAGATTCAAAAAGTAAAAAACAAAACAAAATGATATTCTAGGTGATCCCAAGTATTGTTACAGTTGTTATCTCTTTGACAATCAAGAGGGGATGAATTGATTGTTTGCGGAATTAACAACAAATTAAAAATTTAATTGAAAAGAAAAGAGAATAAGAAAAAAAATAGTGGTTCAACAATCGTACCTACATTTATTTATCAAGATCACACTTAAGAGTTCTCTTAACTGATCCTTTTACAGGTACAAGATCAAATCCAAGTGTTTAGATAAACGCTCAAACCTTACAAGTATTTAACAAAGACTCACACTCAATCTATATAAGTGTTTTCATATTTGACTCACACTCAAATCCTTGAAGAAATACAAAAGAAGAAGAGAAATAATTTCGCTAGAGTCTACCCAACTCTCAAATAATTAATGAGTCTTAATAAATTTAAGGATTTTACAATTTAAAACTCATAAATTGATGCTTTACAAATATGGGCTCTCTAAACTATATACAAGAATAATTTTAATACAAAATCTTAATTCAATGATTTCAATTGTTGTTCTCTTATTTTCTAACTTTCTTAAGTTTCAAAACAACTTATATTTATAGCCCAACATCAAATATAACCGTTAAGATCTAAAAAATAGTTGTTAGAACCCCTTCCAATGGCTCTTTTTTGTGTCAAAGTCGTAGGGATAGCGCCTGCTACTCCTGCGACTAAAATGGCATTTGCTACTGGACCTTTTTGAAGAAACGTCGCGCCCGCGACTTCTTGTGTCATACCCGTGACTTGTTTTCTTCATATCTCAAGTTATACAACTCCAAATCATGTACTGTTTCTTTTGTTGGAAACTTCGAGATGTCTACTATAATTTTGTAGATCATTACAACTCCTAAATCGTCCATATTAATATCTTAAAAATCATAATATTTTATTGCTTCAATCTATAAGATAGTTTGAGCATGCTTTACTAATTCTTCAATTTCTCCTTCTATAGAGTTCGAAATGAGTTGATTCTTTTTCCATATGAAACTAGACATCCAGAACTTTAATTATATGAAATTTCATAATTAAATTATTCTTTTATAATTCCCACAAAGGATTAAAATTTTCCCTATTAATTTTCAAAAATTCATATCTTTATTTTCCAATGTCTAATGCTCAATCCAATTTTTGTTCCTAAAACTAGACATCCATATATTTCCATTGATATATAGTTTATCCTATTAACTTCTCCCAATTTATATAGAATTTGGCATCAAATCAGACTTTGTACAAGTTTGTCAGTTTTTTGGTGTCACGCCTTCAACTTCCTCGAGTCGCACCCGCGACTTCATACTCGATTTTGGTTTGAGGCTACTGCATCTACTGAGCTCTTCTCGAATAAATATCATGCTTGTAACTACCCATGTCGCGCCTGTGACTTCCACTTGTTGCGCCCGCGACTTCCACTTGTTGCGCCCGCGACATACCAATAATCTAGAATTGTCTTCTACACTTCTCTAAGTATGCTCGCCCTAAACATGTGTACTTAATGGCTTCTCTTTAAATATCATTCAAGATCTTTTGAATGTGTTAATCTATAATTGAGTAATGGTCATGATTTCTCATATCTTAACTAACTCAAACAAAATGTTAGTACAAATAACACATTTATATTATTTTGTTATCATTAAAATCAAAATCAGGCCCAAGAGGGTTAACAATAGTAGTAGCAACAACTTCAACACTCCTCCTTGATAGACTTGTTGTAGACTCCAAGCTTCTCAACCAGCCTTTTTGAACCGTCCTGTTGGCAGAGCTTTAGTTAAGATGTCTACTATATGTTCGAAAAAGTATATAAAAGGCATGAAAAAAGAGTTATTGTTTATGTTCTTGCAAGAATTATTAAGAAAACTTCATTTGAATCTTAAAGAAAAGTTTTGAGTGATTTAATTCATAAAAAGATTAAAGTTATGAAATAGTTTTATGTTCTTGCCATAAATTTTGAATGAAAGAAGAAAAGATGGAAGGGAGGATTTTCTCTCAAAAGTTCCAGCAAGAAATCTTCAAAATTTTTTTTTTTTTTTAAAAAGGTCCCTCTCTACAGAAAATTTGAAGGGATATCTATAGGAACAAGGCCTTGAAAAAGTTTTTAAATAGGCCAAGTACTTAGTGTGTGAGCCAAGTACTTAGTGCACAAGCCAAATACATCCTATTTAGTAAAAATGAATTAAAATCATTTAAAATCTTCTTAAATAATAAAAGAAAAAACTTCTCAATTGGTTTGGAGGCTTGCTTGTAAACTAAGTACTTACAAGTTTCCTCTTTAGTTAAAACAAGATTTTAGTTTTGTAAACTACTAAAGAGTAATTTTAAACAGAAATTTCTTATTTTGATTAATATTAAAAAATATTCAAATGACAAAAAATTAAATACGCAATAAAACAGGACTAAAAGGCCAAAACAAGAGAAGAAAATTGCAAAAAGAAGTGGGTGAAGGGCCTGGGGCGAGTGAATGGTGAAGAGGCAAGGTTAGGCTATAGGCCTAGCACAGAGCTGTAGGGCCTTGGCTAGGCCATGCAACACTATCTTGGCCGTGCGACCTTGAGCAAGGTCGAGTTGCCCTGGCTAGCCCATGCCTTACATAGGCTTGTCAGCCTTGCTATGTATAGCTCGTCAATCTTCCCCTTGAGCCTAAATGACCAATCCCTTCTTTGGGCTTCTGAACCTGGCTCAAAATACTTCTAAAATTATCCAAATAATTTTTTAATACTTTTAAGACCAAAAACTACAAAACACTAGTGCAAGTCTAGGTATGTTCAGAAAGTCATACCTAAACTTGGACACCATTGCTTGTTGTCATTGGTCACAACTAGACCTCAATCTAGTGCAATGTTAATTCATGATTTTCATATTGATTCACCAAGGGGCTATGCCTTAATTCTTATCATTAAGGACTATATCTAAACATTATCATCAAGATCTTCACCTAATTGTTATCAACAAAGTCTAAGCCTAAACAACATCAATAAAGTTTTCATCTAATCTTTATCGATAAGGTTTTCACCTAATCATTATTAACAAGGACTACACCTAATGTTTATCAACAAGGTATTCACCTAATCATCATTAATAAGGTCTTCATCCAATCGTCATTAACAAGGTCTTCACTTAATCGTCATCAACAAAGTCTTCACCTAATTGTTATCAACAGGGTCTTCACCTAATTGTTGTCAACAAGGTCTTCATCAATCTTTATCAACAAGGACTATGCCTAATCGTTATCAACAAGGCCTTCGCTTAATCTTTATCGATAAGGACTACACCTAATCTTTATTAACAAGGTCTTCACCTAATTATTATCAACAAGGACTATGCATTATCCTTATCAACAAGGTCTTCATCTAATTTTTATCCACAAGGAGAAAATTTTATGTTTCTTCAACAACAAATGACATCTAATAATTGATCATGGTATGTCTTCATACAAGATGCAAATATGTGAAAATAATCACAAAGGCCAATTCTTAAAATTCAATATGCAGCATGTTTGTATGCATATCATTGCCCCTATGGTTTCTCTATGCAATTGCAAACTTCTCAAAGAAAATGAGATCCTCAGTGAAAAGAAACATAAGCTACTTTTAGTAAGAAGAACAACGTGAATGCAACAATCTTTGAGATGGTGAGAAGAAGAAACAACTTCAAGATGTGGGATTCTTGAAAAATCAAATATTTGATAACTATCTTTATTTCAAGGAAGCAAACTCAATAATTCATCATTTAAGCATTTTAAGGGTGTACCACAACTTTAGCAAATCCAAACTTTGAAGATGTTTAAAACATCAACTTAAGAGTTTGTAATTCCACTTCTCACATAACTTTAGAAATCTTTCTTTTGCATGATTGTAACTAAATTTATTTTCTTTATTTATTTTTTTTTGCTCTAATTTTTGTTTAAGCTATCTTTTTAGGTTTTCAACTTAGCGAGCTTTCTTCTTCTTCTTCTAAATTTGATTACTTCATGAGTACAAGGATATTTCTTTCAAAAATGTGTGCAAAGTAGATTTCATTCCATAAGATAAGTATTATACTAGCTTGATACAACTTCATTCATCTAGTAAGAGTATAACAACATTTGCATGACTTCATCTTTATTATTGATTGGCCCTTTCAAGTTTTCTAACCAAATATTTTTTTTTCTCAACTTCCCTAACTTTTATTTAGGTAGACTTAAGGTTTTCTACCTAGCAAAAATCATTTATTTTTCTCAAAATGTACTTTACCTTAACCTTGAGTAATATTCTATTTTGAATTTTCCATGACTTTGGTGAAAGAAAGACCAATGTGGTCTTGAAGGTATTGATTGTGGAGAGGTAATGTTGTAGGAATTTGGATATCTTCCCCTTTATTTTGATTCTTCAAAATTCACTAATTCATTCTAATCCTTTTAAGTTGTTACTCAAACCTTCGTGGTAAGTTCATAAAGTCCATCACAATTTTCATCTTATCTTTTAGGGTAATCTAGATCTAAATTAAACATAACTTCTTTAGACATAGGCCAAATTTAATCTCACTATTTTGCCTCCATATTTTCAATGATTTTGTTGATCAAGGAATTGCTTCCAGCTTATGGATGTAGAGATCAATGGAAACTTTTAAGAACTTGACCTTAGTGTAGTCTACATAAATGCTCCCAATTTTCTTTCCTTTTCTTTCTCTTTTTTCATCTCTCTCTCACCTCAAATATGAGGCCATGCAACCGAGATAAACTCAAATTAAATAAAGGATTTTGCATAAAACTCATATGAAACAAGCCCGTAAAAATGATTCAACTTGCAAATAGCATTATTGAAGAAAACATTCAAGTATACTAAATTGTGGTCCAATAAGAAAGATGTTTTTCTATAGAATGCAACAACCAAATCCATTGTTCCTCTTCTTCCCATCTATAAAATCCTTTATTATTAAAGCCTGGTTCATTCCACTCAAGGTAAAGGATTTTTCTAGTTTCAATAAGATCTTGTATTGCATGCCTTAGATGAGCATAAGGATTCATACCATGACCCTTTGAATGATGGAAGTAACAGTAAACCTTAGGATTAAAACTTTGAGATATAGGATTAGTTATTGGTTTAGGACTCAAAGGTCGTAATAATTCTTTCACTTTTAGCTCTTGAAATATTTTAGACCAAGGCCAATGCAAAAGGGTGAATTTCCTACTTCGGCTTAAAAAGTTCATATTGGATACTTCAACATCATGTGTCTCCACATCATCTCTAGGATCAGAATGGCTATCACCATTTTCAATAGTATTCTTATTCTTCTTATGCATCATGTCTTCTACTTGGATTTTGGTTTCATATAACTGTTTAATACTGGATAGTAATATGTAGCCTAACTTTTCATATATATCAAGAAGAATGTGTTTTATACACATTTTCATTTTGTCCTTAGCATCATACCTAAATTTCATTTGTGTAGCTGTCACGACCCAACCTGGGAGCCGCGGCGGTTCTAGGGTACGGGTGTTGCTTAAGTTACCAGTATCACGAAGAACCCAATTAACTATACTATATGGCATGCAATTCATATAAACAACTTAATTAGCTTAAAATGCTGCAGAAAATTTGACAGCATCTCCTCTATAATATGGCTATGCCCAATAATAAAACAAGCAAACAACACTTCTAATATTCATCCACAATCACTCTCAAGTCAATGATCCCTCTGGATCTCCAATAGCAACTCAATATATATACATATCTGTATATCCAGTCATTTCCATACATAGCATATCATATACATCCATAGTATAGTCATTATGCAAGACTATAAAGATGCAAACACTTATATATGTACATGCCAATTCTTAATTTTACAGTACCATGAAACCTCTATACTGTACAATATTTACATATACTTTTGGAGCTTGATATTTACATGATCAACTAGTAAAGTTCCAAGGCAGGAGTAGGAGATGCCAATGGAAAGCATGCCTCACTGCAGACCTGAAAATTGTAAACCACTAAGGGAGTGAGTATAAAAATTCTCAGTGAATCCAAATGTATAAAAATGCAGTAAAATGCTCATGAAACAATGGTTGCCCATATATGGCCTGTAGAATCATTATAAGATAGCAAATAAACAATAACACAAGTATCTGTATAAGTATCAATATAGGTATCCATAAAAGAATCCATATAAGCATCTAGATACTTATCCATATAAGTATCCAAATACACATATCCATGTAAGATTCCAATGTATGAGATAACACACATATGATATAATAGGATTGGGTTATTTCTGAAATTCAGTACTCAACACTATTATAAAGTGCACTAGGAAATATAACATCCCTTCCTAGTAGGGGTCCATAAACACATTAACCACATATGGGATATTTTCCCTATGACTAGAGAATATAACATCCCTCTCTAATAAGGGTCCATAAAACACAGTGTGCACACAGCCGATGGAACTTACCCGCTATACCATCGAAATAGCTCTGTTATAATATCATATGAGTGTGTCTTTAAATAACAGTAAATATAGCATATTTATACCTCATATAGCAGTAGAACAAACATATATACATATATGAAGAATAATAGAATAAAATTGAAAATTGTCAAAAATTTGCCCAGCAGGGCCCAGTTGCGCTGCCACAACTGGCACTCGCCGTTACGAGTCCGTTTTAGGATTTTTGAGTAGTTTCTAGTTAACTATGTTACTAAAGGATTTAGGTGGGCCATGAGGTACCGTTTCGAAGCTTAGGTCGAGACTAGATGATTGGGCCAAGTGGTGGCCCAATTGGCTTTTTAGATTTCATTTTATGGCCAGACAAAATTTAGGTCATTTTAGGTCGTTTCGGTGGGCTTATTTACGGGCCAATTTGCACTGTATATGATTTTAGGTATCAAATTTTATTTTTATAGCTCAAATGAAATATTATAACATATATGATGCAAATCATGCATAATTATACATAAGGACTCACCTCTAACACAATCAAACTACTTTTTCCCAAATCCAATGCCTCCGAGCCCTAGTCGGCCTGTCGCTCGACACTCCGAACAGGAGTATTCGACGGTTCTCCTATTATCACATATAACGCTCCGGTAAGATATAAAATCATTACAAAATACATCATTTACACAAAAATACATCATGCATACATACTATGCACTTTCAACCTTACTTTACACATTTTACACATTTTTCATTCCTGAATACTATAAGTCCATTCTATCATCACATATAGTATACATTACACATATTCATCAATATTTTACCAAGTTATGAACTCATATGTACTTGGTTTATTATTTCATATCAAACATATGCTATATTCAAACGTAGCTTTCAAGTATTCAAATCAATCATCTTTCAAGTATTCAAATCAATCATCTTTCACACATCTAAACTTATACATTTCCATCATTTTTAACACTTTATCATATTTAAACCTTACTTTACTAATCACATTAGCCTAACACCTTAAACTAATAAAGTCCATACTAACCAACTTAGATAGAATTCATTCATTTTATCTATTTTTCAATGCCATTCCATCAAATAACATATATAAGCATCAAATATATAACATTTAGGCATTTAAACCTAACAAACATCAAAACACAACATACCATTCATGTTCATCACATTCGACCAAAATACAACTTCATCCAAATGGATTCTTTTCCATCATTTAACCATTAATTGATCACATTCATATCAAATACACTTCATTCCATCATTTAAACTCATTAAAATCATCAAACATCAACCTAACCCTAAGCACCTCACATTCGGCCAAGCTAGCTTTCCTTCCAAATCAATTTATTTCAATCATTCAACTATCAATTCATGCTATACATATCAAATAAACAACATTTGATCAAAATAATTCATCAAAACCATACTTTGATTCAAAGTTCTTCCTATTAGGGTTTCAATCCAAGTTTTTGAATTCTAACCATACAAAATATGTTTTGATCACTAATAAACATCAAAGAACATCATATAAACATAATTGAATCAAAAGAACTTCAAAACCAACAACTTACTAAAAATTCTTCAAAAACTTCAATGGATTAATTTGTTCCTTTTTCTAGTTTTTTCTTGAATTCTATGGTTATATTAGTGTTTAGGATGATGGAATTAACATATTTCCATCAAAGATTGAAAGAAAACAATAAAGGATGGTGGTGTTCAATGATGGCCGAACCAAACAATGGAGGAAAGAGAAAGTTTCTGCATATTTTGGCTAAGGAAGAGGTGGGAAAAATCAAGTTAAATATCAAAGGTATAATCCTATGCTTTAGGTTTATGGTACTTTTGGTGAAACCTAGCCATCCAACCATCCATTTCTTCATCTTTTCATCCAATGGTTAGATTTAATCAAGCTTAAAATGATTCCATAAGGTTGCATACACTCTATAACTCCATATTGTAAAAGAAAAGACCAAAATAGCTTTAGTTCAAAAGAAGCACCTCAAACACCTCAATTGAGCAACTTGCCGGGAACTATTTTCAACCGGATTTAATTCTCCAACAATTATTCAAATAAACTTAATAATATCATTTTCATGTCCTTAAATTCTTTTCTACTTTCAAATATAGTGTTAATTCTATAAAAATCCGAAGGGGGTGTGAAATGACCATTTTACCCCCAGTTTACCAAAAACTCAAAATTTTCCGATTTTGTCCTAACAGCCTTTAAACCACTTCTATGCATAAAATCAACTCATATAACATGCATTACTATCGATTTCATGCATAAATATATAATAGTAACATGTTTAAAACAAAGGAAAAATTTTCCCTTAAGTTCCCCTTTAAGGGTCAAA
>CANXYC010763165.1:0-28520 GCA_948193065.1 Aleurites moluccanus | reverse complement strand
AATTCCTTAGTGATTTGCCTCCCAATCCTTTGCTCCAATCAAAAAATTAAGGCTAGAAATTAGTTTAGCTAAGTGAGTAGTTAATTTTGCTATCAAATGTTGCTAATTTTGTTTAAGAAATTAATAATTTTTGAATAAAAAAAATGGAAAGTAAGAAAACGGCAATGGAGGAGAAATGAATAGGAAAATGATTCAAACACAATATTTGATGCAATGTAAACTCACCAATTGATCCAATTAGCCACTGTGCACTCTAATTGCACCAATTCCACCAATTTCACCAAAATCCCCAATTTGAGCAAACTTTGAAAACTCAACGTCCTCAATCTACAATTCCACATCAAAGTAACCATCAATTAGTTGTTCATTCCTATCGAATTGAACATTTCTCACATCAATTTGAAATTCCTAACACTAATTCAACACATTCAATCTTACAACTTCAATTTCAAACTTCAATTGAAAAATTCCATCAAATTTGGATAACCTAAATCAATTAAACACTAAACCCATTCAATTGAACATAAAATAATACTAAAACATTAATCAAACTAAACAAATGAACTACTTTACCTCTAAGCTCCTCCATGGCCGAAATTCCTTAGTGATTTGCCTCCCAATCCTTTGCTCCAATCAAAAAATTAAGGCTAGAAATTAGTTTAGCTAAGTGAGTAGTTAATTTTGCTATCAAATGTTGCTAATTTTGGTTAAGAAATGAAGAAGTTATGAAGAAAAAAAATGGAAAGGAAGAAAACGGCAATGGAGGAGAAATGAATAGGAAAATGATTCAAATTGAAGAAGAAGAATCCCGTGGATATGATGCCCATATAAGACAAAAACAACTATAAAATTACAACTAAACCCTCCAAGTTTCAACATTTACACTTTGGTCCTTAAATCTTATGAAATTTATTCTGAAAATTCTGTCAGGATTTTGATATCAATGCAAAAAGTGAATAGGCTTATTTTAATTTATCCTTATTTATAAAAATAGTTCTGGAGTCATTTTGTAACTCCGACTGACCCATTTCCACTATTCACCTTGAATTACCCTTTATTTTCCAAAATGCCATTGTTCACTTTTCAGTGTTCCTAATTGATTTTCACTTCTTTCTTTTTACCAAAATTACACATAAATTATGGTCATATTTTACCCCTAATTCAACTTCAGAAATTCTTCTGTTGACCGGACTGCTAATTTCTCGGCAGTGTTCCTAACACCGCATTTTTCGGAAAAGTTTCAAATTTGCTTTCTAACTGTGTTTCTAAAATTATTTCCCATCAATTCAAGACTAATGGGCCACATACTGAGAATTTATTCATGCACATGAGCTAGGAATTTATAGGGTATTACAGTTATATTCCCTAGTGCACTTTATGATAGTGCTTGAGTACTGAATTACAGTAATGCGATTGCACTTATCATTGAACCTAATCCTGTTATATCATATGTGTGTTGACTCATTCGTTGGATACCTAATATTACTTCACTTGTTATCATATATAAATACTTATATGAATATTATATGGATATATATATATATATATATATATATATATTTGGATTCTTACATGGATATGTACCTGGATACTTATATAGATATGTATCTGGATATTACATGGATTCTTATATGAATATTGATACAGTTGTTTATATGGATATTTATATGAATACCTATACGGATATTTATACTGATACTTATTTCACCATTTATTCGTTATCATATTTGATTCTACAGGCCATACATGAGTAACCATGGTATTATGAACATCTACTGCATTTTTATATATATGAATTCACTGAGTATTTTTAGACTCACTCCCTTAGTGGTTTACAATTTTCAGGTCTGCAGTGAGGCACGTATTCCATTGGCATCTTCTACACCTGCCATGGATTTGTACTACCTGATCATGTAATAATCAAGCTCCAAAAGTATATGTAAATATTTGTACAGTATAAAGGTTCCGTGGTACTGTAAAATAAGGAGTGGCATGTATATATATGTGTGTGATTGCATCTTTTTAGTCTTGCATAATAATTATACTATGGATGTATATGGTATGCTATGTATGGAATCGACTAGATATACAAATATGTATATATTGAGTTGCTATTGGAGATCCAGAGGGATCATTGACTTGAGTGTTGATGTTGATGAATAATGGAAGTGCTATTTACATGTTTTTCAGCTGGGCATAGCCATATTATAGAGGAGATGCTGTCGAATTTTCTGCAGCATTATTAAGCTATTTAAGCTATTCATATGAATTGCATGCCATATAGTACAGTCATTTGGGTTCTTCGTGGTACTAGTAGCTTAGGTATCACCTATACCCTAGGACCATCGCGGCTTTCAGGTTAGGTCGTGACAAAGGTGGTATTAGAGCTAAAGGATTGCATAACCTATAGTGTTTGCATATTGATAGTAATAGAAGTACCATAGAATCTAGGATATTCACATATCGTCAAAATGACAAGTCTTCTACATTGTTTGAAATTCTGCGTACCTATGATCTGAATATTCTCTTATATGTTGATTTGTACAGTGTGCTAGGATGCCAGAGAGGGGAACTAGACATGCTAGGCCTAATAAGGGGGATGATTATCATGGATCTAAAGAAGAAGCAGAGGTTGTTTTTAATGTATCTGTTATATGGAGGACTCATTCTGAGCCACCATGGTTACAAAGACGAATTGAGTCTGCTTTGATGGATGATGCTCTCTGGAGACAGGAACTACAGGAAATGAGACAGGAACTTTTATAGACCATTCAGACTTATATTACAGCATAACCTGCAGTGGTATAGCAGCCACCTCCATCTCCGATACAGCCAGTGATACAATTTGGGATATTATCAGCAGCCCAGAGGGAACTAGCAGTATTACAGAGCGTCAGGACACACAGAATTATCCCAGAGGGTGGTGTAACTGTTAAAGAGTTCATGAGACTACAACTACCCACTTTTACAAGGGAGTATGGTACTGACCCTAAAAACTTTATTGATAGGGTTGATAGAATAATTCATACACTGCCTTGTTATGATGCTAGGACTATAGAGCTAGTGGGATTATTACTGGAGGAAGATGCTGCTACCTGGTTTAAAGTACATATTGATGAAAATATTCACACTAATGACCCTATGGATTGGGAAGAGTTTAAACAGAGAATGATGGATAGGTTTTTGACACAGGGCTTACGGGAAAGTAACATTGTGACAGATATAAGTATGAGGCCTCTTATTCCTAGTTATTTTTGAGGCCATAGTAGACCAGTTCAGAGGATGCCAGAGGATGCCAGCAGTGCCCATATGTATTTGTTGCGGAACAAGACATGTAGGGATATGTCATATCAGAACAGGGGTATGCCTTAGATGTGGACAGTCAGGGCATTTCTATAGAGATTGCCCTTTGCCCAGGACTTCATAGCCTTCAGAGGTAGGATCTTCCCAGTCATCAGTGCAGAGGGGTAGGGGGAGTACAGGTAGAGGTAGACCAGCATGACAGAGCCCAACAGTGGGACAATCAGTAGCTAGTAGAGGCCAAAAGCGAGTGTTTGTAGTTACATCACAGCAGGCCCCAAAATCACATGAGACAGTCATAGGTATGATTTTCTGAGAATAATATAGTAGCTTTTATGTTATTTAATTCGAGTGCAACCCATCCTTATATATCATTTATTTTTTCTGTGAAATTGAGGTTGGGTAGAAAACCTTTACATGTACCTTTATAGATAGCCACACCAATAGGAGATAAAGATATGGTAGAGTATAAGTATGATATTTGTGATATGAAAAATCTGTGATAGATATTTATCTGCATAATTAATTGAGTTATTTGTATTGGAGTTTAATATTATCTTGGGTATGGATTAGAGGACTAATCATAAAGCTATCATTGATTGTGCATTGGAAAGAATAAAGTTTCTACCCGATAGACAGGAAAAGTTTATGTTTCAGAGGGAGGCTAACAGTTATATATATATGGATTAGTGTCTACAATACAGGCAGAGAGATTAATGAGAAAGGGATGTATTACTTATTTGGCAATAGTGGTTAATACTATAGGGGTATCCAAAGAGTTAGAGCAGATTATAGTGGTAAAGGAGTTTACAGATGTATTCTCAGATGATCTTCTAGGACTGCCACCAGAGAGGGAGATTGAGTTTGAAATTGAGAAATATCCTGGTACTGATCCCATATCTATTCCACCCTATCATATGCCACCATCAAAGCTAAAAGAGTTGAAAAAACAGTTATAGGAGTTATGTGATAAAAGTTTTATTTGACCCAGTAGTTTACCTTGGGAAGCACTGGTCTTGTTGTAAAGAGGAAGGATGGATCATTTAGGATGTGTATAGATTACAAGCAATTGAATAAGGTAACAGTGAAAAATAAGTATTCTTCTTATAGGACTGATGTCCTGTTTGACCAGTTATAGGGAGCTTGTTCCTTCTCCAAAATAGATTTGAGGTCAGGGTACCATCAATTGAGGATAAAAGGTGAACGCATTGCAAAGACTGTTTTCAGAACACAGAGCAAAGAGGAACATAAAGAACATATTGAAATCTCATTGCAGTTATTACGGAATAATCAGTTGTATGCAAAAATTCTCTAAATGTAAAATTAGAAGGGTGCAACAAGAGGACTTCCCAAGAGGTCACCTATCTTAGTACTACTCTCGCCCAAACACGTTTAACTTCAGAGTTCTGGTGTGATCCGGTGTATGAGTTCTGGTTGATAGAGATTGTATTTTTAGGACATGTTGTTAGCAGAGATGGGATAAAGGTGGATCCACAAAAAGTTGAAACAGTTACGAATTGGCCAGGTCCTACTACCATTACTAAGATAAGCAGTTTCCTAGATATGGCAAGGTATCATCGCAGATTTGTTAAGGACTTTTCTAGAATTGCTGCACTAATGACTAAGTTGACCCAGAAACAGGTAAAGTTTCAATAGAGTGATGAATATGAAAAGTGTTTCTAAACTCTTAAGATTTGTTTAACCACTACACCAGTATTGACTCTTTCTACCGAGGCAGACAGTTTTACTATATACTGTGAAGCTTTGAGGATTGGTTGGGTTGAGTTATTAAAAGATTATGATTACCAAATTCTATATCATCCTGGATAAGCAAATGTGGTGGCAAATGCACTGAGTAGAAAATTAATGGAAAATTTATCACATGTGATTGCTATAGAAAGACTACTGGTAGGGGAATTATGGGAGTTAATGGCTAATGGTTTGACTTTAGATTTGGAATCACAGGGGCAAGAAATAGTATTAATAGCACAGTACCAAATGAAATCCTTGCTTGTAAATAAGATAGAGAATTCTCAGAACGAGGATCCATAGTGTGATAAGATCAGAGACTTAGTTCAAAATGGTAAGGCTCCTAATTTTTCTATTGAGGGAAATGTATTAAAATGTAAGGGTCAATTGTATATTCCTGATGTTAAAGGGTTCAAAGAGCATATCATGAAGGAAATTTATTATTTTCCTTACATAGTATTTCCATGGGAAACAAAGATGTATCATGACTTGAAAGAATTTTATTGGTAGCCTAATATGATGGGTGATGTAGCAAAGTTTGTTTCAAAGTGTTTAACCTGTCAGCATGCGCAATTTGAACATCAAAAATTTTTCGGTTTGCTTCAAGAGATTCAGCTACCAAATTGGAAATGGGAGCAAGTGACAAAGGATTTTGTAGTGGGTTTGCCAAAATCACAGAAGAGGTTTAATTCAGTATGGGTGATAGTGGATAGATTAACTAAGTTAGCTTGTTTCTTAGAAGTAAAGACAACTTGCACAGCAGCCCAGCATTCCATCCTAAGACAAATGGACAGTTAGAGAGGATTATCCAGACATTAAAAGATATGTTGAAATTGTGTGTGCTGAATTTAAAAGCCAATTGGGATCATTTTTATCATTGATAGAGTTTGCCAACAATAATAACTATCATTTAACCATTGGAATGGCACTATATGAGGCTCTCTAAGGCAGGAAATACAGATCACCGGTATGTTGAGTGGAACTGATTAAGAAGCAATTAAAGGGGCCAGATCTGATCAGTGAAACAATAGAGAAAGTTCCTATTACACAAGAGAGAATAAAAACTACTTTCAGCAAGCAGAAGAGCTACACATATTCAAAGAGAAAAGATATGTAATTTATAGTGGATGACCATATGCTTCAATTTCAAGAGTTGAAATTGATAAAGTATTGTCATGTGAGGAAATTCCAATTCAAATCATAGATCTTCAGATCAGACAGTTTCGAAATAATAGTATTTCTATGATTAAAGTATTATGGCATAGCAGATGTATAGAGGAATATATTTGGGAAAATAAGACTGAGATAAAATATGAGTACCTCACCTTTTCTAGGAGTTAGATTTTTATTCTACCGATAACCTTAAAGTAAATTCGGGGACGAATTTATTTGTAGGGGGGTAAAATGTAACACCTCAGCCTAAACCTAACCTAAACCTTAAAAGGGGAGTGTTGATGTTGATGAATATTGGAAGTGCTATTTACATGTTTTTCAGTTGGGCATAGCTATATTATAGAGGAGATGCTGTCGAATTTTCTGCAGCATTATTAAGCTATTTAAGCTGTTCATATGAATTGCATGCCATATAGTACAGTCATTTGGGTTCTTCGTGGTACTGATAGCTTAGGCATCACCCGTACCCTAGCACATTCGAGGCTCCCAGGTTGGGTCGTGACAACTTTCAAAAGATTGAAAATTCAAAATAGACCCCCCCAAAATACCTCATAATTAGTGAACCCTCAAAAGGTATGGCCACAAGATCCTTTTTTAAAGAAATTATGAATAACCTAGCCTTCATATCTAAGATTGAACCTAGGAATATCAATAAGGCCCTAGAAGATGAAAGTTGGGTTGAGGCCACGCAAGAGGAATTGAACCAATTTGAGAGAAATAAGGTTTGGAACTTGTTTCCTAAACCACAAAACCATCCTATAATAGGTATTAAATGGGTGTATAGAAACAAACTAGATAAAGTTGGTGTAATCACTAGGAACAAGGGTAGATTGGTGGCAAAGGGGTATAATCAAGAGGAATGAATAGATTATGATGAGACCTTTACACCGGTGGCTCGACTTAAGACTATTAGGATGTTACTTGCATTTGCATATCACATGAACTTCAAGTTGTATCAAATGGATGTTAAAAGTACTTTTTTAATTGGCTTTATTAAGGAGGAACTTTATGTTGAGCAACCTTCTTATTTTGAACAATTTGATTTTCCAAATCATGTTTTTAAACTTCAAAAAACTCTTTATGATCTTAAACAAACTCCTAGAGCTTAGTATGATAGATTTAGCATATTTTTTATAAACAATGATTTTCCAAAAGGAAAAATTTTTTTCATTAAAAAGGACATGCATAACATGTTAATTGTACAAATATATATTGATGATATAATATTTGGTGCTACTAATAAGGTTTTATGCAAGGAATTCTCTTCATGCATGCAAAGTGAGTTTGAGATAAGCATGAAGGGAGAATTGAAGTACTTCCTTGGATTACAAATTAAGTAATATGAGGAAGGCATCTTCATTAACCAATCAAAGTACACAAAGGAACTTCTCAAAAGGTTTTGAATGGATGTTTTGAATAGATGGATCAAAGGCAAGTAGAAATCCAATTAGCTCTACCATCAAGCTTGACAAGGATGAACTTGGTAAGCCTATTGAGGAGAAGAAATATAGAGGTATGATTGGTAGCTTGCTTTATTTAACTACTAATAGGCCAGATATTATGTTTGTAGTATATTTATATGCACGTTTTCAATCATGTCCTAAAGATTCTCATTTGTATGTGGTCAAAAGAATTTTGAAGTATTTGATTAGCACATAACATCTAGGACTTTGGTATCCAAAGAACATGTATTTTAGTTTAATTGGCTATTCAGATATAGATTTTGCTGGTAGTTGCATGGATAGGAAAAGTACCTCCGATACTTATCAATTCCTAGGAAATTGCCTTATTTAGCAAGAAGCAAAATTTAGTGGCTTTGTCTACCGCGAAAACCGAATATATGGCAGCCGTTTGTTGTTGTGCACAAGTGTTGTGGATGAAACAACAAATTTATGACTTAGGTGTGCATTTAGATAAGATTCCTATTAAGTGTGATATCACTAGTGCTATCAATTTATCAAAGAATCTTGTTCAACATTCTAGAAGTAAGCATATTGATATTGGACATCATTTTCTTATAGATAATGTATTATGCAATAATGTTGCTCTTGAATTTATTGCCTCAAATGATCAACTTGCAGACATCTTTACAAAGCTCTCAAATAAGGAGCGTTTGAATTTTATTAAACGTGAATTAGGGATGTCAGATGGTAGTGAAATTGAAAAATGGTAATGATTGATGTTTAATTGTTATGTTTGATTGAAATTTTTTTTGTGATGTTTTCATTTGTAGCACCTACTACTCTTGGAATTTGTGTACCATTTTATATGCTCTAGAGTAGCATCCGCTACTCAAGTTGTAGCGCCCGTAAATTTGTGTACAATTTCATGATTTCTCTCTTCCCAGATTGCGCCCGCTACAAATGTGGTAACGGCCACTATGCTATTACCATACCTTTGGTGTCTCTCAGTAGCTCCTGCTACTCTAAGTAGCAGCCACTACTTATCTTAGTAGCACCTGCTACTTATCTTAGTAGCGCCTGCTTCTTATCTTGTCGAAGCCACTACTTGTTAAGTAGCAGTCGCTACTGATAAATCGCAGCCTCTACAAAGACATTTTAAATCTAATGTTATCGTGCCTCTGTCATTTTACTCTTAACTTAACTTTTTCATTCTTCATTTTCTCTCAATTTTCTTGAGCGAAAATGAGTTTCCCCACTCTCTATCATCAAAATTCATCTTTCTTAACAATTTATTACATCAATATGCCTCCAAAACATACAAAAACCACTGTTGGCAGAAAACCCCCTTCTGCAAAACGTCTCAAAGTAACTCAATCTACCTCTAAATCTTTTGCTTCTACCCCCAAACTCAATCTCCATCTCAACCTCAAGCATAACAGGCTATTCTTTAACCATCAGACCACGAAATCTTGCTTCACTCCTTAACTTCTAAGGAGAAGAAAAAGTTCAAAATTCTCTCATCCAACCGCATTATACTTCCCTCTAGGTATATAGATTAGGTTGCCCTAGATACTTTAGGGTTAGCTGATGTTGTTATGGCCAAATTGGTCCTGGTAGATTGGATTAAAATGGCCAATATTACCTACACTTACTTCCCCTTTCTAGTCCAAGAGATTTTCTTAACTCTTTAGGTCAATGCCACATATGGAAAAACCTATGGCCTGATGAATTTTAAGATTTTAGGTTATCCTTGAACCTTAGGTTGAGACCGACTTGCTCAAATTTTAGTTTCTTATATCATGGCCTAGATAATTTCCCTGATTCTTTTGATGAAAATGCTTTTTGGAGGAAAATTACAAGATTTAACCTTGATTTTAACCATAGGACCTCCAAAGCCACAAATATTAGGAGTCTTGTTTTAAAGATTATCCATCGCATTATGGTTTATACCATTAATGCTAGAGGCACCAGTTATGGTGCATGCTAAAGTTAGATCTTTTCTACCTATGGTGTATTGAAAAGAATCACAAACTCATTTCTGATTGATGGCTCACAGATCATTTTGATTCGCTGTCAAAGAGAAAGACCAAGGATATTATGATTGGTCATTTGGTGACTAAAATCGCGATAGAATTGACCTAATCAAACCCTAACCCTAAGCTGAGATTCAACCCTGAAATCACATCTTTCCAACTCTTACACCACCATTATGATGACAAAAAATACCTAGGATTGCAAACCCTAGACAAAATGTTAATAGTCATAAAAATAGTTTGTTTTAAAGGAAGAAAATATGGTTGGACCATAGAATTTTGAACCAGCTCTAGATCCTCCTCTTCTTTTCTCGACTACTCCTGCACCTCCAACAACATCTGCCTCCTATGTGCCACCTCCGACAAACTTTTCTCAGCTTGCTTTTATCATAATGGGTCACATCGATGCACTTGAGTGCAATTACTTGCATAGATCCAAACCGTCGATGATCGTATCACCGAACTTGCTACTGCTCAATCCTTTCTCAAAAGGGCACTTCACAGGCTTAAACGACAATAGCATGATTGTGTCACCAAACTTTCTACTGCTCAGTCCTCTCTCAAAAGGACACTTCACAGGCTTAGACGACATCAATGTGAGTTAGCTGCGACACCTTGCGAGACTAAAACTCCCTCCTTTATGGCTTTAGAATCCAGTGATGCAGTTTCTAGTCCAATCATTGATGTTCACACCGTAAAGGACCAGGCTTATACAAATACATTTGTTGATATAGCTACTATTATAGCTAAGGCAGCAGCTGGGCATAAGGCAAAACATGATCCTCCAACTGATTCTTAGTTATTAGGGCTATTTTTTGCTATTCCTTTATATTTTTCTTTGTTTTTTGGTACATTGTTGTCCTTAATGGTCAAATTTTGGATTTAATAGTTGATTTGGATATAATTATGATATTTCAATCTCTTTATACAATTATTGATTTCAAATTAATGTTTTGAGTTATAATCTTGATGTTCATTATGCTCAATTTACATCATATCTTGATTGTTATTGCTGATATGATGTTTTTTGCTTTTTATTGATGATCTTTGATGAGTTTGTGCATTACATTGCAAATATGCTTTTGACAGCATCTACAAGTTGTTGTATGATAAATTATAAATGCTCTTATAAATTATAAATGCTCTTGTAGATTGTTGGTAAAAAATAATATTTTTTTAGTAAAAGATGCTATTTTTTGCTCATTTATGGTCATTTTGATGAGTTTACAGCACAATCATATATTTTCACTTAAAAATGCAGATTTCATGATCAATATACCTTTTTCACATCTTAACAACACAATTCATGCATTTTTGACATCAAAACTGCCCTTTTTACAGTAAAAAACACCTTTTGAACACTCATTTTTTTTATTGCTTTCAAACAAAGGGGGAGTAGAAGTGCAAATAAGTTAAAAACATCATTTAAAACTTGTTGGCACACTTTCAGGGAGAGTTTTGTACCATTTTTATAAAAATTCCTTGGCTCACACCTTTTAAATAATTGCACTTAAAAGTTATTTATCACCATAAAAAAAAAGGGTTAGTATTCTAACATACACATTTTAATGGGTATAAATAACTAATTAATAAACTAATATTGTTTGTTTGATTATATGCAAGGTTAACTTTTTCATATTGCTGATTATTGGTTTGTAACGCCCGCTATATGCTTAAGTAACTCCCGCTACTTAAGGATAATGAAGGCAAAGTCTGATAAACTGGATAAGTAGTCCCCCTATAGGATAAGTAGCCCCCTACTACAAAGCAGTAGCAGCAGTTACAAAGTGATCTAGAAGACACAATAGCTGAAAGCTGAGAAAAAGATTTTAGTAGTGCTCGTTACAAGTTATGTAGCCTCTGCTACTTAAATAAGTCTCCGCCGTTATAAAAGTTGAAGTAGAGTAGCAGCCACTACAGACATGTCACCTATGCAAGCTTCAAGTCCAAAAGATCCAAAAGCTTAAAGGTCAAAGGAGTAGTGCAGTAGCGCCTGCTACTGAGAGAGCTCAAAGACACATAAGCACTTTGAAAAAATTGGATGTTAAGTAGTGTTAGCTACTTATAGAATTCACTGCCGCTACAGGAAAAGTTACAGCCGTGAAGTTCTTCATTTCACGAAGAGTCGTGCTCACTACAAGTTAAGTAGCTCCTGCTACTCGTATAGATGCCACTATAATTTGAAAACTGACATAAAAATATATGTTGCAAGTATGAAGATTTATATTAAATGTACATTTAATGTATCCAAATGGCTTTATTAAACTGAAAACTATTTATATGAGTTGGTATGAAGTTAATAGGGTTAAAACAACCACTCTTATTGTATTAATTCATACCTTTGAGCATTCAAGTGTTCTTAAGGTTATATTTGAGTTTTCTTATTGTAAAGAGAATTAATTACTATTACTCAAGGTTGTTAAAGTGTAATTAATTTATGATAGTTGGGTAAAAGTTATTGGGTAATTTATTTCTCATCTCTTGTAATCTTTAGGATTTTGTGTGAGTCTTATTGTAAAACACATTATAAGGTTTAGTGTGAGCTAAAACACTTACGGTTTGATCTTGAACCTGTAAAAAAGGATCAAAGTTAGTGAAATACTCAAGTGTGATAATGAGGAGTGGATGTAAGCTTGTTTTGACCGAACCACTATAAATTCCTCGTGTGATTTTTCTCTCCTTCTTCTTCTTATTATTTTTAATTGTTAATTGTCAAAAACAACCAATTCACTCCCCCTCCCCTCTTGTTTGTCAAGGGGCTTTCATTTCTCATACACAAAATAGGAAAAGGTCTTCTTCCAAATCCCATTAGAATTTTAAGTCATAATCCTAACAATATCCACCTTCACTAAAAATTTCTCAATCATGTAATTTTGCAATCTTCAACAATCTCAACAATCTTCATCTTGCCTCAAAATCTTTCAATCATATAATCTTCAAACTCTTAATTTATTAAATCTCCATATTAGAATTTCACCTTAATCAAAACTCATCATATCACATTAGTTTAAGGACTCATTATCATCATCATCGTCGTCATCAATTTTCAGTTTATACTTTATCTTCTTTTATAGTTTTTTCAAACTCTTCAAATCTTCTTGCAATTTCAGACAATGACTTTGTATATGAATACTTTCTTGATTCTTTCTTTCTTTCTTTTTTTTTTTTTTTGAACTTCTTCACATCTAGCACATGACTTTTAATTGAAGTGTATTCGCCCTTCATCATCTTCTCTATCTGTAAGAAATCTTAACTTCAATATTTTTCTCTTTTCTAAAAATAATTCTTGAACCACATAATAAGAACTAATAACTCTAATACCATTTGTTAGAGAAAATTCAAAGTTATAAACATAACGATAAGAATAGAAAAAAAAATAACACAAATAAATTTAACATGGTTCAATCTCTCAATAGACCTAATCTATGGTCCATTGAAGGGATAATCCACTATATCAATATATCATAATTTTTGGACAGATAAAATTACAAATTCTCTCACAATATCTTCAATCATCACAAAGATACTCTAACCATACACTTTGTGACTCAACACACAACATACAACATTGTATCAAAGCCCTCTTCAATCAACTATTGGACAAGAGTCAATTGCATACTTAGGCAAAATCCAAAAAATCTTCCTATAATACGTCTATTTATAAAGTTACTCGTTATCAATTCCAGCTCAATAAGGATTCTCACTCGATTAGGAATAATATTAAAATATAAATTTTACTTTACAAAGAAAATAGTCATCCACCTAATTGAGAAATATTTCTTACACTTAAAATATGAAAAAAATTTCTTCCAAATTTTATTAGGCTTTTGAGTCATAATCCTAACAATATATATAATTTTAAATTTAGGCTTGAACTCAACTCTTTGAAATATATTATGTTCTAGTTGAATTTGAGTTCAACTCATCACAAACTTATTTATAATGTAAATGAAACAAACTTTAACTTGACTTCTTTATATAACAAATGAGTCAAACTCAAGCTCAAAAGGAAGAAGAACAATAAATTAACCTAAATAATAATAACAAACAATTCGTACTAACATATGCAAACAATGAGATGAAAGAGAAATCAAAGAAGCCAAATAAAAAGAATCCATAAGCAAGCTTCAAAAAGGTAGAATGAAATCTATTAAACATTATATCCACTTCATCCAATCACTAAACAAAATTCATATGAAAATTAATGCAGACTCCAACAAATTCCATCAAGTTAAAAAAAGAAATAAAAAAATATTGTACCTATAAAGTCGAAAATCAAAAGATAGCGAATCCAAAATAGATAAGGGCCATTCAAATAAGATAAAAAAGGAATTAATTAATTTCCCATATGTTTTTCAAATTTTATTATTTAATTGTAATTATATAATTTTTTATATATATTTTATACATGAAAAAACTAAAAAATTAATATGAAGTTATGCTAATATAAAATTTAATAAATTTTATAATTACTTAAAATCACAATATAAATTTAATTCATTTAATAAATATTCGAGTTAGTCCTATTTATGAATAAATCGAGTTGAAACGATGAGTATAGCTTATAATTAGCTGAATTCATTTACATCCTTAGCAATAATTAAAGGGAATATTATATAAATATATTATTTTTTGAAATTTTTTTTTCAATTTTAAGGTTGTTTTTTTTTTCATTTTTACTATTTTTTAGTATATGTTTGATATATATATAATATATTTTTGGTATATATTTGATATTTATCATATTTTTAAATAAATATTTTTAGATATGTAGTATTTTTGAAAAAATATTTTTAAGTAAATAATATTTTAAAAAAAAATTCCAACAGAAAAAATAAAATATATTTTTTTTTGGTATTTTTGAAAAAAATCCCATAATTAAATTGGGAGGTGGATTATCAAATTGGACTCTTCATAATAAAATCCATTGTGCAAGCCCAATTATTTATGGTATCTAAACTAGGTCTATTCTCAGCCCATGATAAGATAAAATTATTGGAATAGGCTTAGAATTTAATTAAATTAAATTTTTAAAAGGAGCAAGCTAATTTGAATTTTTTAAAGAAAGTACATATTTGTTTCCTCTTCTTAAAATAAATAAAATAAAATAAAATATTAAATAATTCAAATATTTTTTGACTCATTAATCTAATATATTACATAAATTCCTCGCCTAATAAAATAAAATATCACCAACCACTAAAAGTCTTAAGCAGACGTGTCCACTTTGACGATGACGTCATCATGAGAAGCCCCCTTATTATACCAATGCCAAAGCTGCTTCCAGGAACCAAGCAAGACCCTCAAGACTTTCCAGAAAACATGATTCTCAGAGGTAAAAAAAAAAAAAAAAAGACTTTCCAGAAACCCTCCAAGTACATATTTCACGTGACACGTCAGGTGACATTTCTTAAGATTAGCAAACTAACGGCTAAGATTTCCTCTATGGTCTTTACTTTGACCATGTTCTAGCCCCCATAAATAAAACAAACCTCAACAAACATTCTTCCCTGCTAACTCACCAAACAAATAAACGCACATATATAAACATTACATGTGTGTGTGAACTCTGAGTTGTGCGTAAGGCTTTGAGCTCAAATTCTCTCATCCCTTAGGCCGATGAGCGAAACTATGTCTAGTCCTAGTGATTGGAGCCAATTCTATAACCAACAAAACAATAATCTTTCAGGAACTATGTTTAGCGATGGAGTTTCTGATGCCACTGTTGTTACTACCACTATAACCTCTAGTACAACTCAAACCTTATTGAGTTCAGGCAATTCTAACTCAACTTCTGGCCACTTAAGCCCTGAAGGCCGTGTTTCGAAGCCAGTGCGAAGAAGGTCTAGAGCATCCAGGAGAACTCCTACAACGTTACTCAATACAGATACAACAAATTTTAGAGCTATGGTACAGCAATTCACTGGAGGACCTACTGCAGCTTTTGCTTCTTCAGGATCACAGCTTAATGCAGCAAGCTTTACTATTGGGCTGAATCCACGTCAAGGTCATCATGTTAATCACCCAAGTGCAGTTATGGTCCCTGCAGGTGCAGCTGGGTATCATCATCTTCAATATCAACAGCAAAACCAACCATCATACATGTTTTCATTGGGGAATAATAGTCCTGGACATGGTGATTTGTTTTTCCAAAGACTTGGAAACCCTCGACCTACAGGTAGCGGGTTGGTGATGGACGCTATTTCGGCCCAACAGGTAGCGGCTCCGCCTCCTAGACCACCGTCTAATTCTTCTTCTAATGAGAACAGAAGCAATAGTTTCTTGTTTTGATAGAAACATAAAGGAACGAAGTTAGGCACTGACTTGTCCAAATGGAGAACTATTGACCAATGTAAAACCTTCTTACAGTGACTTTTTTTTTTTTCTTTTTTTTGAATAGGTTCTCTTATGTGGCTAAGACTAGGATGCTGCCACATTTTATTTTGCTATATTATGGGTCTTAATTGGTAGGAATAATTAAGTTTTTATTATATTGTTTATTTATTTAATCAATCTTGAGTTTGTTTTCAAAAAGCATGAGTATTTAATACACCATTTGGATTGGAATTCCATGAGGCCTCCATCCGAATGCATGTATATAATAATATTATTATTAATGGAGCACACCTACTTTTAATTTTATTTGTTTTTACATGCAGACATGGAATGAAATTTCAACCCCTTTTTTCAGTTTGATTGATTTGTAATATTTTTATTAACTTAAACTAATCTTTTTGTTTAATTTTTTTTTAAATCAACTTAAATTATTATTTTAATTAAATTATGAATTTAATTTAATTTGATTTGATTCGGTTTAATCGTTTTTCTTTTATTAATTTTAAATTAAAAATATTTTTTATAAATTGTCATTATTTTATTATAAATTTAAAAAAAATTAATAAAATATCGCTAATAAAAAAATTATAAAAATAATTCAATATACAACATAAAATTTATATATTTTATTAATTAACACATCTAAAACTTGTCTTTTTATCAAAAATTAATTTTTATTTTATTTTTAGTTAATTTTCTTGAATGATTTTTTTTTTATTTTAAATTAATATTAAATTAAAAAATAGTATGTGGATATATATAGAATAAAACCAAACATATATATATATATATATTCGATTTAGTTTAATTTAAAATTAAAAAAAAAATTGCAAATCACAAACTAAACTGAATTTTCGTTTTGCTTTATTTTTTCAAACTGAAACCAAACTAAACTTTTAAAAATATAATAATAAAAAATTCGAATACAATCATAAAATATAATTAAAAATATAATAAATTATATTTTATATAAAAAATAGAAGCCACACAATTTAATTAAGGAATATTAGGCTGTAAAATTATTATTAAGTCATTTACACTAAGAAGTGGGATGAAAATCAAATCGATTAAATTAAATTAAATAGAAATTAATTTTTATTTTGTATAATTGATATATTGTTTATATTTTATATTATGTAAATTTGTTTATGGACCATTCGAAAAAGTTCTGCAATTTGTAATATTTAGCTTTTTCCAATAAATAAATAAATAAATGTAGGAGACTTCTCAAAAACAGCTTCTTTTGCAAAATTGTATTAACTCTTTACGTGCGTCATCAATTACATAATATCATTCGAAGAAATCAGAATAATTAATTACAATTTCTCCGCATTTCTCTCTTGTTTCGCCATACTATGAGTTTGGCGAGTTTGGCAATTACAATTTCTTAGAAAGCGATTGATTTGAGCGAGAAATGGGATGGGAAGAGGGGGTGAATGTAGGCACAATCGTGGGGTCCATTGGCGTGGAAAGGGAAAAAAAAAATGCACTTTTGAAAGTCAAAATAATATACCTTAATAATCCTTACTAATTTGAACAAAGAAAATATACTATGGGTGCCTTCCGGTTCACTAAGATTAATTATAATAAAAATTTATCTCTAATTGGCTTAGTTGTTAAAAAAACATGATTATCACACCTTAATTTTCAAAATGGTTGATGATTCAAAGATCTTTAAATAAATGTGTAATATCTCTATCTTATTTAATTAAAAATCTGAGATATTTTCTTAGATTTGTAAAAAGAATAAATGATATTAAAATGTTAAGTTTGAACTTGGCAAGATATCTTCAATGTCTAAGTGACTTGATCTCTTAAAATTCTAAAAAAAAAAAAAAATCAATTTTGAGAGAAAATGTGTTCTTTTTGTGTCCAAAAAGTTACTTGCATTAGTTTGTAATTTTTCTTTTTATTATGGCTCAATTAGACCAATGGTTAGGAATAGACAAATAGGTGATGGCAGACCATGGTGGAGAGGAGCAACATAGTCTGAATTGATGGGATAAATAATTTTTCTTTTGTCAGTCTTCTAACACCCTCCATGTACTTGAGTACTGTAGAAGGATGACATCTTTGACATATTGTGCCTATTGTCTTATTCTTTTATGAATCTTTTTTTTTTTTTTTCCTGGGGTAAAGGCTTCATTGGAACCCTTCGTCTATAAAAAGTCTAGTAAGTTGCTCATATTCGAATTAGAGGAGCCCGTCTTCGACCTCTAGAGGATATTGGTGAGGCTCGACTTCTTGTGAGGCTAGTCTTTTGAAGATTTCTCGAGGTGCTACTAGTATGAAGTGATAAATCGAGCTTATAGTCTCGTTCAAGGAGCTCAAACTTGACAACATCTAAGCTCAAATATTCCTTATATCTATGATCCTCGGTTTTAAGGTGATATCATCGAGTTATGGCCCTTTTGGGCCTTTGTCATCTTGGTCTAAACTTATAAGATTCATTCATTCGAGGTTAGATTCAAGGAGCAGAAAGCTCAATCGTAGACCTTCATATTTATTCCTCATCAGAGGCCTCCTGCTCCCTAGCTTGATTTGAGTTGAAAGTCCCTTTGTCAACCAAGAGGGGGGTGAATTAGTTGTTTTATAAATTAAGGGAAAATTAAAAATTAATGAGATGAAGAAAGGAAGAGAAAAATCAAATAATAGAATTTTATAATGGTTCGACCAACACTTGCTTATGTCCACTCCTCAAAATCACACTTAAGTGTACGTCCACTCCTCAAGATCACACTTAAGTATTTTACTTGATCTTTTTGCATGTGCAAGATCAAACCCAATTGTTTAGACTCACACTCAAACTTATATAAGTGTTTTACAAAAACTTACACTCAAACCCTTAAGAATTACAAGAGATGCGAAGAAAAAAATCCCGTTTTTCTTTTTTCAACTCTCAAATAATGAATGAGTTTTAACCAACTCAAAAATTCACAACTAATAGTACAAAATAAATTATGTATAAATTTTTAGCTTATCAAGCCATAAATATGAATAATTTAGTGCAATAACTCAATCAAAGGTTCTCTAATGTTGTTTACTTCTTTTTAAACTTTCCACCAACTAATATTTATAGCTTTGTGTGAAATATAACCGCTTGATTTCATTTAATGCCTATAATTAAAGTTGACAGCTTTTTCAACGGCTAGTTTTTTTGTCTACTTTTTTAGAGTGGTTGGGCTACATGAAAGTAACTGGCATGACTTGTTCATAGTAGTGGAGGCTATATAAAAGTAACGGGCATGACTTGTTCAGAGTAGATGGGCTACACAAAAGTAGTGGGCATGACTTTTTGCATTGTTTTGTCATGAAGTTATTGGATCTTTGAGCTTCCTTAGTAGCAATTGTGACTTTTTTTTGTAGCGGTTACGACTTTCAGTAGCTGGCACGACTTTCCAATAGTGGCTGCTATTTTTTTCCAACCTAAAACTTGAGCTACTGGATTCCTTAGTCACAGCTACAACTTCTTGGTAGCGGCTGCTACTTTTATGTCGTGGCTACAACTCCTTCAGTAGCGACAACGACTTTCTATAGACCTGCAATTTGAATTTGTTTTGTGTATATCTCAATTATACTCTCCCTTAGCATATGCACTCTCTCAAATGTATTAAATATATGATTAATCATTGGTCATGATTTTTCATGCCTTGATCTGTAAGGAATTAAAGAGCCTTTAGGCGTAGCAAAGAATAAAATTTTTAATTCTTTTAGGATTCTATGTAGATTAAAATCAATTCCTTATAGAAAAAGGATTAAAAGTTTTACCTTTTTTTTGGAATTTTGATTTGAACCCTGTTCATCAGATCCATGAAAGCAGCTGGTACATTGGTCAACCCCAATGGTAACACCAAGTACTCATAATGCCCATATTGAGTTCTAAAAGCAGTCTTAGGTACATCACACTTCTTAATCTTCAACTGGTGATACCCATACCTCAGATCAATCTTCAAAAAATGGCTAGCACCCTGCAGCTGAACAAACAAGTCATCTATCCGAGGCAATGGATACTTGTTCTTCACTGTCACCTTGTTCAGCTGCCTATAATCTATATACATCCTCAAAGAGCCATCTTTCTTCTTTACAAACAATACCGATGCACCCTAAGGAAAACTGTTCGGTCTAATGAACCCTCTATCCAATAACTCTTGTAACTGCACCTTCAATTCCTTCAATTCAGCTGGTGCCATTCTGTATGGAGGAATAGATATGGGATCAGTGCCTACATGCACCTTAATCTCAAACTCAATCTCCCTATCTAGGGGCAATCCTGACAACTCCTTAGGAAATACATTAAGAAACTCCCGAACTACTAGTATCTGATCAAGATCTACAGAAGACTTCTACACATCTATCACATGTGCTAAATAGGCTGAACAAACTTTCCCAATCATCCTTCTAGCATGGATAGCAGAAACTAGATTAATCTTGAACTCTCGTATATCACCCTAAAACTCAAACTCTGGCTGCCCCTCAGGCTGAAACCTAACCTTCTTCTGATAACAATCAATAACTGCCCGATGTCTCGTAAGCCAATCCATACCCAAAATAACATCTAACTCTAACACTTGCAGTTTAATCAAATCAGCACGCAATATATTATCATCAATCTCAATCACACAATCAGGATAATAAAAGTCCACATCAACACTCTCACCTATCGGGGTAGCAATCATCAAAGGCACATCTAATAATTTCTTTTCCTTACTCAATTTAGGTGCAAAGTGTTGTGACACAAAGGAATGAGTAGTACCAGAATCAAATAAGGCATCTGCAATCTCATTTTGAATCAGAATAGTACTTGTGACCACGTTATCTGATCTCTAAGCCTCCTGAGTGTTAACTGTAAATACTCTGCCCTGACCCTATCCACTGGGTCTGACTACTGCTAGGAGTCTGTCCTCCTCTGCCTCTGCCAGAAGTCTCTCTGCCCACATTCTGACTCATCTGTATTGTCGGTTGAGAAACCCTAGCAGATGGCTGCTGCTTACCCCTCAATGGACATCTGTTAGCATAGTGGCCTTACTAGCCACATCTCAAACAAGCACCAGTTTGTCTCCAACACTCCCCTCCATGTCTCCGTCCATAAAACCCACAACTAGGAATACTGGGTGTCTGTGCAGCTGGTCTCGAAGAACCCTGAGAATAGGCAGGTGTTGACTGAACCACTGGTGGTCCCCTACTCTGCACTCTCCTCCTCTAACTACTAGCTGATGATCTCTGATCAAATCAAGGCACTGGCACTGCCTGCCTAGGCTAGGAGCTGCTCTCCTCCTCCTAACCCGAGATCCTGGACCTCCTTTCCTCTTTTGGTCCCTCTTTTCCCTCACTGTCTTATACTTCGCTTCCATCTGTGTAGCCTTGTCAATAACTGTCATCAAAGAAGTAAATTCTGTAGCCAGCAAAGCATTATAAAGTGCAACATGAAGACTCCTCCTAAACCTACTAATCAAATAAGCCTTAGTAGGTCTAATGTGAGTAGCATACCTACTCAGCCTGATAAACTCCTTTGCATACTCCTCAATAGACCTGCTACCCTACTCCAACTACTCAAACTGAATCAGGTTACAGGTCTTTACCCCCTCTGTAATAAACTCATCAATAAGGCCCTGTTGAAACTCAATCCATGTAGGTGGATGCTCTCCATATAACTTGGGCTCCATCCTCCTCGAAAATCAAGTCCATGCCTTCCCCTTCAATAATAGCCCAACAAGCTCTACTGCTCTCAACTAAGAACAAGGTAGTCTCCTAACTACCCTCTCGACCTCCTCTAGAAAGTCCACTGGGTCACTGCCTATGTCGCCTTTGAACTCAGGCAGGTTTAGCTTCAGAAAGCTAAACATAGATACACCACCCTCCTCAATGACTCTACGGCCTCTCTGTATAGTAGGCTCCCTAGGAACCCCTACTAGTTGCACAGGAGATGGTGTTACTGGTACTACCTCTGGTGCCATAGGTGGAGGCATTGCTGCTGGAACTGGTGGTGGAAGTACATTCTGACGTTCTCGCCACAAATCAGCTATATCTCTATGTAACTCCATCAATCCCCTTATCATCTCAACTCTCCAGGGGTCATCGCCCCTCTCTGTATCCTTTGTAGTCTATCGAGATCAGGACGGACCCTCTGAAACTGAAATCTCCCTAACTAAGGACTCATTAGAGGCTACCCTGCCTCCCTGGTATCTCTGTCCCTATCGTCAAAAATCTCTGTAATCTGTCAGAAAAAATGAAAAATACATAGAATATAACAGAAACGCAAAATACTAATATATAGCAGATGATAACAACAAAAGACGGCAAAAGAAATCTTATGCTCTATGGTTTACTTAATTTTACCCCATTCTGCACTTAGTCACTATTCCTCTATAATTTAGGTACTATTCATCTATAACCTAAAATTCCACTGTCTATAACCTAGAGCTTTGATACCACCTCTGTCACGACCCATTTTCGGATCGCGATGGTCCTAGGATGTGGGAGATGCCAATGGCGACCGATACCCGTAAAACTCAGTATCACATGCATAATCTATAACCATCAATTAATTATCTATTTTACTTAGTTACCATTCATTCTGTTATTCTGTAATCTAATGCTGTTGGTTGTAACAATTATCATCACATCTCATATTATCATTATATGTCATAAAGCATCATCACATATATATAAATGTTCATATCCTAACTATTCCATACATACCTCATAGAGCAACTAGATCATGAACATCAAAATACAGAATTTGGAATATATACATCAAATGACAGCAAACAGAAATCCTCTAAAGTTAGACGATGGGATTCTGCAGTCTACTCCTCTCCTGAAAAGGGTAAACAAAGCAAAAGGGTGAGTGTATAAGATATTCAGTGAATCTATATGCATCACCAAACAAATAATAGGTAACAAATAGAACAATGGTGTCAATAGGTCAAGATAAACAATTTACAGAATCAATAACAGGTAACAGAATAGTCAATAAACATATCATAGGCTCTGTATCATGTGGAAAGACAGATAAAAGGATGGACTATATGAAATCATACAATCTCCAGTAGAATCAATATGGACTATATGTGAACAAACCATCTCCAGTAATATCCATATCAGTAAGCGTAAGACTGATTAGATCTTATAGCTAGGACCATAACCCTTTCTAGCTAGGGCACTAATAATATAATGTGCACATCGCAGACAGTATTTTCCCACAACCCTGTCGGAGCTGTAGCTCTGTCAAGCCACATTAAGATCAATATAAGGAAATAACATATCAATGGACACCATTATGCAACAACGGTATCCTCCATATCAATAAGTTGAATATCAATCAATTAATTATCAATAGAATCAATGGCATTGCAATAGATGATATATAATCAATGACAAGTGGTTTGGTAATCAACAAAGATATGGAACAAAAGTTGGCTCGAAAAAGGAAAATGGTAGGCCAATTGGCATGTCAATGTCGCTGGCGATGATGGCATTCAAATGGTATGCTTATGGAATACAAAGCAATAGGCCAAAAGCAAAAACAACTAGGCATTTTATCAAATACTTGGTGGGCACAAAATGGCAAGCCAATAGGTTAGGGTTTGATGCAAGTTTGGCTTGCCCATTTCAATCAACAACAATCCACATTGTCAACAACACATTAGGTATCAAATATACAAGATTAAACAACATGAAATAGATCAACTTAGCTAAGGAATTCAAAGGATAAATCAAACAAAATCAAAGGGATGAATAGTGCTAGGTGGTTCGGCCACAAAGGTGATTTTGCACAAGGTTTCCAATCATCAATCCAATGTATTAGGCATGTTATTTGATGCATATAAGACTCACCTAAACCTTCCAAATGCTTTGGAAAATTGATTTCCACCACAATTCTTCAAATGAGGCAATTAGGACGACTTTAGCAATCTTTGTGTTCTACACCAAAATAATCATTAATTAGTTACCTAATGGCTTCCAATTAACATATTCTAACATCAATTAACATAAACTAACTCTAATTAACATAGTTAAAGCATACAACTTCAATTAGCTTAGGCAAATTAGGCATTTCTATCAAAATGCATTAATTGATGCAATCAAACCTAAAACCCATTCAATTCAACCATAACCATAAAAGCAAAAAAATTAATTAGTTACCTAAAATGGATGAAGTGGCCGAAACTTTCCTTCAATTATTCCTTGATATCCTTTGTTCTTCCATGTAAATTAATGATGGCAAATGAAAGAACTAGGTTTGTATTTAAGTTTTCTATCAATTTTTCTTAAGAATTTGGTTGGAAAATGAAGAAATTTGGATGGGAAAGAGATGAAGAATGGTTCGGCCAATGGAGAAGAAAGAAGAAGAAGATGGCCAAATGATTCTAAGGCATGCTTTTATACTAAAATTAATTGGCAAATTACATTTTAGTCCTTAAGTTTTCAAGTAATTAGATTTTGACCCCAACTTCTTTTATAATTTATTATGTCAGGAGTTAGATTTCAATGTGGGGAATCAATGGCTTATTTTAATTTATACTTATTTGAAAACATAGTTTCAAAGTCATTCTGTAACTTAGACAGACTCATTTTTACTATTCACCTTAAAGTTTCATTAATATATAATTTTGCCATTGGTTACTTTTTCAGTGTTCCTAAATGTTTTTTCACTTCTTTCTTTTTACCAAAATTACTCATGCATTAAGGTGATCTTTTATCCCCCTGGTCAGATTCAGAAATTCTTTTGTTGACCGGATTGCTAATTTCTCGGCCATGTTCCCGACACCGTCGTTTTCTGGAAAAGTAACTAGTTCGCTTTCTAACTGTGTCTCTAAAATTATTTTCCATCATTTCAATGCCTTTAAACCATATATTGAGAATTAAATCATGCATATATGTTAGGACTGTCTAGGGTATTACACATCCTCAGCTAGATTTCCATTTATGGAAGTTGTTTTCACATTCATTTGCCAAATCTTATAATCTTAATGAGTTGCAATGGCTAGGAGTATTCTGATGGATTTAAAAATAGCTACAGGAGAAAAGGTTTTGTCATAGTCAATTCCTTATCTTTGGCGATTTTCTTTAGCTACTAGTCTGGCTTTGTGGGTAATCACATTACCCTCCATGCCAGTTTTCTTCTTAAAGACCCATTTGCACCCAATGGGTTTTATCCCTTTAGGTGGATTAACTAAAGTCCACACTTTGTTGTCTTACATGGATTCCATCTATGATTTAATGGCTTTAATCAATTTATCAGATTCTGAACTATTCAGAGCTACTTCATAGGTAAAGGGTTCTTCATCATTCTTAATGATTATAACTTCGTTATGTTCATTTAAGAGATATCCATATCTCTCTGGAACATTACAAAATTTCGTAGACCTATAAAGTTCTTGTGTCGCAAGAGGTGTAACTGTTACTTCATCTGTATGAATAACAGGTTCGGGCACAATAAGATGATTAGTGTCTAATTGTGGTTCTTAAACTTCCCGAAACTCAATTCTACTCCTACTGTCCTCTTTTACAAGAAACTCCTTTTTTAAAAAGACAACATGCTTCAAAATGAATACTTTCTGTTAAGAAGGATGGTAGAAATAATATCCAATAGTTTCTTTTATATATCCCATAAATAAATATCTATAAGACTTAGCATCCGCCTTATCTGATAATGTCCACTTCACATAAGCAGAACAACCCCAAACTTTCACGAATGAATATGAGGGTTTCTTGTTATGGCATATCTCATATGATGTAACTTCAACTGATTTAGATAGGACTCTATTTAAAAAATAAACAACAGTATCAAGTGTGTATCCCCAAAAAGATTTAGAAAAATTTGCAAAACTCATCATGGACCTAACCATATCCAATAAGGTTCGGTTCCTCCTCTTAGATACTCCATTGTGTTATGGTGTATATGGAGGTGTCCATTGAGATAATATCCCATTATCTCTTAAAAATCTTTGGAACTCTTGACTTAAGTATTCACCACCTTGATCCGATCTAAGTATTTTAATTCTTTTGTCAAGCTGTTTTTCTACTTTATTCTTAAACTCTTTGAACTTTTCAAAAGCTTTAGATTTGTACTTCACAAGATAAAAATACCTATATCGTGAGTGATCATTAATGAAGGTGATGAACTAAGAATATCCACCTCTAGCGTATATTGACATTAGACCACATATATCACTATGTATTAAATCTAATAGTCTAACAACTCCCTTACCTTTTCTAGTAAAAGGTAGCTTAGTCGTCTTGCCTAATAAACATGATTCACACGTGTCATATGATTCATAATCAAATGTCTCTAAGTCACCAGACTTGTGTAACTTAGTCATGCGCTTCCCGTTTATATGGCCAAGTCGACATTGCCAAAGATTAGATGGTTTAAAGTTATATAATTTTGGTCCTTTTGAATTGATATTATAGATGAGACTTTCTATTTCAAAAATATAACTCCAACCAAAGATAGAACAAATACCATAAGCAATATTATTTACATAAATAGTGCAACGACCTTCTTTTATTACAAAATAATATCCCTCATTGTCTAAAATTAAGACAGAGATAATGTTCTTATTTAAAATTAGTACATAAAAACAATTATTAAGTACTAATATTAAACTACTAGGCAAAGATAAATGAAATGTTCATACAACTAATGCAGCAACCTTTTCTCCATTCCCAACTCGTAGGTCCATCTCGCTCTTTTCAAGCCTTCTACTATTCTTTAGTTCCTGCATATCATTACATATATGAGCACCACGTTTGGTATTCAATACCTAAGTTGTGTTAGAAATAGTATTAATATCAATTACAAAAATACCTAAAGTATAAGCATCTGATGCCTTCTTCTTCTTTAAGGACTCCAAGTAGTCTTTACAATTCCTCTTCCAATGTCCACCCCTTCTGCAGTGAAAACAAGTCCCATTGCTGACAATCTTACTTATAGTGAGTGCTTTACCTTTAGAAACTCCATCTTTAGGTTTTAAGGATTTCTTCGCCTTCTTATTCTTCTTCTTCTTAAGAGAAGATTTATAAGACTCGACAAGCATCACAACCTTCTCTTTCTTAACAGATAGCTCTGTTGTCTTAAGCATGTTAATCAACTCAAGGATAGTGGAATTGATCTTGTTCATCTGATAATTCATCATGAATTGTGAATAACTATATGACAAACTCTGTAGAATTAAGTCAATACTTAACTCATGATCCATTAGAAATCTTAGTGCTGTTAACCTTTCTATAAATCCATTCATTTTGAGTGCATGTGTAGCTGTAGATAAGCCTTCCACCATCTTGGTTCTAAAGAGTTGCTTGGATATCTCATATCGCTCAACTTTAGCTTGTTCTCCAAACAGTGCCCTCAGATGGAATATTATAGTGTTGGCATCCATGGCCTCATTTTGCTTTTGTAGCTCAACAATCATTCCAGATAACATAATGCAACTAGCAAGATTATAATCGTCTTTATGCTTCTGGTATGCATCCACAACATCTTATAGTTCATCTTCAGCAGGTGGTGCAAGAATAGGAGTCTCAAGGACATAGTCTATCTTTTCAGATTTGAGAACAATTCTTACACTTTGGAACTAGTCATTGAATTTTATTCCCATCAATTTGTTGTTATAAAGTATGGCGCTTAATTGCATGTGGATAGTCATGATTCTAGCAACCTAGATTTAAAACAAACAATTAGTATGGTGAATGTATGATATTTTGGTCTTTAAATTACATGCATTGCTTCCACTATTTTGTTACGAATCCACAACCCTCACTGTAAACCCGAGAAGAACCTATATGGAAGTCCTTCCTAGTACGTAAATATCTATCATTATTAAAATAACCTTGAGTGATTTTAAATCAAAATAATAGATATCTCATATCTGTCATATCTTATATAATTACTTATTCATTTGGTCATTAACTCTTAATATATATGTACATCATATGCACATATCACCAAATATGTCTCAAATCATTATTAGCCTTGAGTAACTCAATAAACCAATAATATTTGTTAAGTCCCACCTATTTAATTAGAAAATACTATTTTCATGGATTGAACATATTTTGTAAAATGGTTCAGCTTGAGTGACTCAACAATCCACCACTTGAAAAAACTCTAGTTCATTCCATATTAAACAGAAGACTTAGCCTTAATATTAAATTAAAAAGGATTTCTTTCTTTTAATCGTCTCATCAATTTAATCCTAGCATACATATACTATCTGTATTCATCATCAAGATATATATATGATAATCAAATGTCACAGCCTAACTTTAGACTATGACGGTCCTAGGGTACGGGTAATGCCTAATCCACCAGTACCTCGAAGAACCCATACTTAAGCTTTTACATTCATAACTTAACCTGTGATATATTTTAGGTGATTATTTTTTTTTTAAATCATCATATTACCAAACATGCATGCAGAAAAACTGACAGAGTCTCCTTTGAAACTCTGACTTAAGCTATCCGTAAAACATATAAAAATACACTCCCAATATAACATACATCCCCTTATATCCTCCATTT
>CANXYC010763018.1:0-16231 GCA_948193065.1 Aleurites moluccanus | reverse complement strand
TTGTTGAAACCCTCCTAAACAAGCCAATTGCATGGATGACTTGGTTGTTGTTTTCTTAGACCAAGATCATTATATACCTATTTGTGTGATGGAATAACTATATGTAAATATGTGATGATGGTCTTGTGACCACTATGTTTCTTGATAATATGTCTAAGCTATATAACCGATGACCCACATATAAATAGAATGCTCTTCCCAATGAGAGTAAATTCATTGGTCCATTGTGCACTTTGGAAACCTTGCTGATAGGGTATAGTATCAGTGTTTTACCTAGAGGGGATCACGAGCTCTAAGCATGTGCCCTGCGCAAGCACATGGAGACGTTGAGGTGACAAGGTGCACCGATACGCTATGATATGATATGTTTTGAGTTCTATTTCATGATATGATTTATAGTGTCATTCTTTGTGGGTACTCATATGTTAAAGAAACTATGATTGTTTATGTTATGATTCCTTATGCAATCATTCTGATAATTTCTTTCCTTATGATATTCCAAAAGTATTTTGAATATATGTTCAAGTTGATACTTATCCTTTATATCTTTATGATACTTGTAAGCATTAGTGTAGTTTATATCTTACTGAGTTGAAGGCTCACTCCTCTTTTGTAGAATTCGGGTGATAGTATAGCTTGAGAGGGAGCTAACTTAGAAGACAGAGTTTCTTGATTCATTCCTCCAATAAGACTTGATGTAATTCTTTTGATTTATATTATTTTGTATTATGGTATTTATATGTATGAGGAGTATATTCTAGAGCTCCGTAGTTAATTGTTGAGGATGATATTATTTTGATGTCTGAATTGATACATTATGGGTTGCCTTTGTTCCTTATTGATGTGGGATGTATTTTTTGATCGGTAAGGAACAAGATAAAATTTTATGATAATATATGGAAATACATGAATGATAATTATATAATTCATAGAATTGAATATTCTTTATAATGATAACTATGTATGGTGTGGATATTTGTTATGTATGAGATTCAGGATATAAGAGCGTTGTTGCCCCATATGGATTATTGTATTATTGATTATTCTGTCACTTCATATCGATTAGTGTTATTTCTTCTAGGCACATCCTTATTGTTTTTCATAAAACCTTATTGTTATAAATTGTTTACAGTACATGTATGTTGATCTCATTCCTTGACTATCCATTGTGAATCCTAAGGTATTGATACATTTCTATCACATTCCCCACTTCAGGAAATATGACGGTCCTAGAGATTGGGAAGGCGTAAGACCATCTAAACCCGTAGAACCCCAATTAATAATTTTTCAAATATTTCGGTATAGTTTCCTTTATTTTTCCAACAATTACCCAGGACTAATGTCCCTCTCTTCATTAAATTTCAACAACATAACCTGTGGAAGAAATACACTTCCAATATTTTCATCCTTATACCCCCATCTTCATAGACAATTTCATCCTTAACACTTCATTAATTTCTAAATCAACATTCATCATAGGTACTCAATAAGTTATACCATTATATAGATTCATATACTTATGTCATTATTAATCATCCTTTATATAGCATTTAATATTTACATATATCAATATATTAGTTAACCAATTTATAAACCATAGAGCATCTACAAAATATCAAAATTTGGAGATAATACATAGATATATATGATTCACAGCTAAAGAAGATGAAACTGGAACTGCACCTATCTACCGATCCTCAGAAAAATAATAAACAACTAAAAGAATGAGATAAAATCTCAGTGAGTAGTATATATATCACTTCACTTATAAGAAACAATAATTAGTAATAAATTAATATAGCCATTGGTAATGTATATTAATTTGGATATGCATAAGGTATATAATCAATAATCTCGGTTAAGGTTATAATGCAATATTTAAGGTAAGGTAATCAACATAATAAGATGTCAATAAGTGGTTTACTTTAATGATAAATTTATAATCTTTGTATAAATGCAGAAGTTACAGCTGGTAGCATGCTTATCACTCATACAGCTGATTAGACTGTATGGCTGAGAATACCCCTCCCAGCTGGAGTTCACTGTAAAAGTCTCACTGTGCACAATACCTGATGAAATTGTTATCTTACTTCATCAGGTGAGTAGGCCTGTCATTTATAATATCAAATTGGATTTCAATTCAGGATTCACAACTGCAATGGATCAAAGATTCAATATCAATTTCAATATGTTCAATGAATAAATTAAAAAGTTTAATGAACAATTTGAAGCAATAGTAAAACAATGGAGGTTATATAATGATTTGGCTATTAAAGGTATCAATCAAGGAAACATTAACAATTTTAATTTCAAGTAAAATGACATATACATTACTCACCTTTCTAACTCTAGCTCCAAGTTTTCCAACATTTCACTTTTAACACAAACAAAAAGAATGGTCTACTACTTTATCTTTTTGTCCTTTATCCTTTATATCAACAAAGCCAATTCAAATGTTTTAGTACTCAATTTATCTTAATTTTATGTAATATGAATCAAATTGGAACTATCCCTCTCAAAATCTAAAACATGATTTCTGCCAGACTAGGTTCCTTTATTAATATCTCTAATTATACTTATCAAATTACTTCAATTATTTCTTCTAATTAAACTAGACATATGAGGTTTTAACATACTAAAAATTTAGATTTTTTTTAAGTACTATACAAATTATAGTGAATTTCCTAATTCTGCCCTGCATCCTGAAATCTGTCCTGTAAATTCTACCCGAATAACCTCTACTATTTTATTCATAACTCAACATGTACATATCCAAATTCTATTCTATTTTTACTAAACCTTATTTAAGACATAGGGGAACATTTTTAATGTTTTGAGTTTTCTCTGATTTTGAACTTAAGGTCCTCAAAAATACAAATACCTTAGGATTTCTCAGTCTAAACTCTAACCTAAGCCAGTAATATTCAATGACACATATCTATTTACATAGTATGAATTTGATAAAACTTACTTAAAGAAATATTTTCTAAACTTGTGTATCTACAACTTTTATGTTTTGTAGATTCTCAAAAACTAAATCTAAAGTTCCAAAAACTAGCCTCCAACTTTCTATCAAGATACAGAAATTTCAGAATTTTAAAGATTTACTTCTAACTTCTCTTTCTTTCACTACATAAAACTCTAATCTATCACTAAACATTATAAAATTTGAATTATAAATCTAGATAATAGTATTACCTCTTAGAAACTTCAAAGAATTTTCTTTAGCTCTTAGTAAGATTGCAATAAAATTGATGAAGAATAGAAGGTTCGTTGATGGAAAGCTTGTGAATTGAGGTGATGGAAGAGTAATTTATGGAAGAAGAGATGAATAAAATTTTTTGAAGAAAACCCCCCCTTAAATTTTGGCCAACTATGAGAAGATGAAGAAGATGATGAATTTTTGGTTATTTTTATATATATTTATATAAATTCATATCCAATTAGAATTTTGAAAAAGATAAATTTTAAAGAAAAAGAAAAAGAAATGAATGAAGACTAAATTTGGGTGAAGATGAATTAAAGAAAGAAAAAAAAAATCTCAATTTTTCTTGGTGGAGTGGCCGACCACCTAGCATATTCTTTTATTCTTTTATTATTATTTTTTAAATTAATCAAATTAACTTTTAATTTATCTCTCAAAATTTATCAAATTGTCATTTTTCACTTTTTGTTCTTCTATTCACTACTTAAGCATCTAAGTTTTATCAATTCCACTCAATTCTATTTTTAATTTATCTATTATTCATCATATTTTAGGTATGTAAAGAAAAATATGATAAAAGACTGATTTGAAATTTACTAAAAATCGAATACCAGAGGGTGTCCAATCTTAGGTTTTTTAGATTTTTTCTTTTTAAGTCTTTTAATTGATTTAATTAATTAGCACTCTTTTTAACTTCATTTAATCCTCTAATTATTTTTTTTATGATTTTAGGCCATCTAATTAAGGTGTTTCATAATCATTTCTAAGTAATGTTCTTCCTAAATTTTATAAAAATTTAACTACCGATACTAGTTTCTTAAAACTATCCTTAATCGTTTTAGAATTTAATTAGGGTTATTATAATTTAATATTTGCTGAGTTGAAGGATCACTCCTCTTTTTTATATGGATTTCAGGTGCTAGAAAACAAGCTTATAGGACTGATCAATTTTCTTGAATTCTTCCTTATTTTCAAGAAGTTAATATATAGTTTTGATTTATTTTGTTTTGTACACATAAAATTATAGATGTTAAACTCTTAGATGCTCTGTATATTGCGATGATTTAGATATTGTATGGATATTATAAGAATTATTGAACTTCCCTTATTTCCTCTAGATAATGGTTTAATTTTTTTTTTTTATCGATATGGAACAAGTAGAAATGTAATGAATGAATTGAATGTAATGGAACAGACTTTTATTTATTAAACATCATGGATGTTGCATATTGTCGAGTCCAGGTTTATATTGGATTCTATGGATTTATGGTAGCCTTAATCTTACCAAGCCCTAAGACCGTTACACTATTAAAGTTGGGGTGTGGCAATGGTGGTATTAGAGCTATAGGTTTAAAACCATAGATTGATAGAAGAATAGATAGATGTGCAAGTTCCCTAGTATAGGTGCATGATCGATTAGGAAACTACATAGCATAAGATTCTTATTTCATCATTGTTGTGTTATCATTTTGGTATAGATCCACGTTTATAGTTATGTTTTAAGTCAGAGTAGTTTGTTTATCCTTTTTTACTATTGTGATGCCTCCAAAATGGGGAGTGAACGTGGGCGAGGATGAGGTCGCCCTAGAAGAGTAGTCCTTTCTGAAAAGGGATCAGTTGGCAAAATAGGAGATGAAGAGGTCCCTCCACCTATTTCTCAGATAGCTTGCAGTTGAGGTAGTTTAGAGGTTAGATCAATTGCAGAGAAACTATGAGGTTCTAGCCAAACTCATTACTCAGCAGAAACAACAACTAGTTCGTCCAGTGTCAGTATCACCTATGCCTCAAATGGTTCCTCCTCCACCATAACTAGTTGTACATCAAGTTTAGGAGATATCTTTTGAGAAATTTTTTAAGCTCAAGTCTCCGGAGTATAAGGGAGATAGAGACCCTACTAATTTCCTCGAGGAATATGATGATAAGGTTCAATTATTGAGAGTTTCGGATAGGAGAGCAGTGGACTTTGTGGACCACTTGATGAAAAATGAAGCTAAAGATTGGTTTAAAAGAAGTGTGCAGTGAATGCTTCAAGGCAATGAGGAGATCACATAGGATCATTTCGAGGAAATGATTGTGAATGAATTTCTTCCAGAAAGTGTGAGAGAGACGAAAGTCATAAAGTTTGAGAGACTGGTGCAGACCACATAGACGAGCATATATATATATTTATTTATAAAATAAACTTAATTATTATTAATGTATTATTGTGACAATAAAAATTAAAAATTATTTATAAAATATTGAATTTATCTTATTTTGATTAATATAATTATATATACTATACTTTAAAAAAAATAACTATTTTTATTTTATAATATTATCATCTTAAAATTTAAAATGTGTACAAAATTTTTGAATTACTTGGCAAAATAAAAATATATATTAATATTATAATATATTAGAATTATTCAGTTTGATTATTTAATTAGTATGTTATTATATCTATAGGAAATAAAAGGTTTTTATTTATAATGTTATAGTATTTTAACGTATAAAAATTATATATGTGATAATAGATTTTAAATATTTTTTATATTTTTATGTATATAGAATATTTTAAAATTGTAATATTTATTTTTATTATTAAATTTTAAAATGTTATATATATGAAAATTTTATTTTTATAAAAAAATTTATTATGTTCCGACCAAATCCAAAATTTATTTTCAAAGTTAAATTTGAAAGTGATTCGAACTTGATCTGAAATCCTTTATGATTATCAACCTGAGGGTTCATTTAAAATTCGAACACAATATATAGTGACCCGACTCAAATTTACTAAAAAAAAGACGAAACCCGAAATGATCCGATTTGAAAATTACCCAAAATGCATGTTACTGAATCAAAATTATGAGTTATAACATGTTTTGTTTTATTATGTTTATTATTTTATTTTTTCACGTAATTTTGAACAAAATAAATAAATTTAGTATGGCGCAACAAATTAATCTATAATATTATAAAAAAATAAAAAATTAGAAATAGATATATGATATTAATAAATTCGAACTTAATTTCAGTTGAAATTGGATGGATGATATACTTGTAAAATTAATCATAGAATATGTAGGAGTGTTAAAGTTATTTATTAAAAATTTATTCACTGTTTAGAGCAATTGATAAATGGTGGAGAATACCAGTTCATAAATAGTTGAAGCTTAATATATTGGAAGACTAGATTTGTTCTGCACTCTGTCTCCCACTTACCATTACCAAGACCAATGAGAAGTTCTGAGGTTGGCAAGTATAAATGCAAATTCACTAGGTACAGGGATAGGTGTTTAGTGGAGAAAAACTATTAGAAGAGTTGAAAAAGTAAGGAGGAAAGAGCAACCTCATTTCCAAAAAAAAAAAAAAAACGACAAAAAAAGCGTTTACCATGCTATAGAAAAATATTGACAATTTATAAACAGAGATATACATAGACAGAGAGAGAGTAAACAACAAAAAAAGCGTTTACCATGCTATAGAAAAATCATGATAATTTATAAACAGAGATATATATAGAGAGAGAGTCCGAATTGAAAGATATATCAAAAAAATTTATTTTTTAATATCAAATTTTTTAGATAAATAATGTATATATATTTATTATAAAAATAAACTTAATTATAATTAACATATTCTTGTAACTATAAAAATTAAAATTATTTATAAAACATCAAATTTATCTTTTTAAAAAATCAAACAGAATAAAAAAAAAACCAAAAAAATAATTGAATTATATTAAAGTTTAAAAAATCGAATCGAATCAATTGAATCAAATCAATTTGAATCAAATCAACTTGATTCAAGTTGATTTGATCCAATTTAATTTAATTGATTCGATTTATCTTTCTAGCCTGACATGACAAAATTAATAAATAAAATGCTACATCAGTTTCGGCACTAAAATTTTAATCGGATTCATATTTTATATTAAATTTATCAAAAATTAAATATATATGTATAAAATTATCAAATTTTTAATTTATTATAAAATTATAATTTCGCGAATAATTTTTTATTTTTTTAATTAACTCTAATTTATATTCATTAAAATATGTTTTTATTTTATATTTGATTTACTTTTATTTGATTTACTCTTTATTTTAGTTATTATGATCAATTTGAAACAAATAAATGTTACTCCTTTCTATTTCTTAATCATTTTTTTTATTTTGAAACTAATCTAAGACTCAATTTAATTCAAACTAATTTGTTATTTTTTTCTATTGAACTAAATCAAATCCAAAACCATTATTTTCATTTGTTTTTAGTGACTGGCCATAGAAAAAGTGTTGGTTTTATTTGGTATATTACCTATATATACGTCCAAAACAACTGTCTATGAAGAATAAATACTAAGATGATGTTTGCCAAAATTAAAATAAGTGCTAAACTATTTAAATATTGAATTTGAATAAATTTAGTGATATAATTTTTAAATTGTATGAATATTTAAAAATTTAATCACTTATTATATTTAATATAAATTTTAAATTATAAATTTTGACTTATTATTTTAATTATTTATAATTCAATTAAATTTTTTAAGTGAACTGTTACAAAATAATTTAAAATAATTAAACATTAAAGTTGTTAATTTTAAATGCTTAATAGGATTATCAAATATTACCGAATTTGAATGGGCTTATTTGTTAAGTTAACAACAGCTAGCTTCAAGTTTGATTTTAAAATTTGTTAAATAAATTTTAATATAAATTGGATTAATTATTATATAGTCTCTAAGACTTATCGAAATTAATGAAATAATTTCTATATTTTGAGAAACTCACTATTTAGACTCTATTTTTTTATTTTCTGAATGAATTAGTCCTTTCATATATTTTTACCGTTAAATATTTATAAAATAACCAAAATGTCATTTATTTGCCATTAAAATTTTCAAATCAACCATACCAAAACAAGAAATATTTTATTAATTTCGATAAATCTCAAAAATCAAATAATAATTAACCTTTAAACTTTCGATTATTTATTAGGAATTTTTTAAACTCAATTTTTTATAGAATTTTTTTATAGTTATGGGTTTATATACGGAGAAAATGAGACAGATGAATTATAAATTTTATTTTAGAATAATGTTGTTAATCTAAAAGTAAAATAAAAAAAATATTTTAGATATTAAAAATTATGTTTTCTTGTTAATTTTTTAACGAAATTTATAAAATTAGATAGAATGACTCATTTGTATGATAAAATTAAAAAATAAAAATTAAATAGTAAATTTTTAAAATATAGAGATAATTTTGTTAATTTTAATTAATTTTAGAGACTAATTAATAATTAACTCATATAAATTTAAGTTTTATATATTTTTTATAGTAGTATGAGTGGCACAAGCGTGATGTCTTGAAATTAAAAACTTAGTAGCATGTACTTGTAAAAATATTAGAGTTATAGAATTGGTAGACTTGTAGGATTCAATAGAACAAGTAAACTTATAAAATTCAGAAGAATTGTATAACTAATAATTGTAGAAGGTAAGAATAGTAGAGTCAAGAACAAGTAAGAATGGTAAATTGAAAGATAGCTATAGGATATTTTATTATAAAATTTAATTATTATTTAAAAATATATTTATAAGTGATTGAGAAATTATTAAGTATTTAAATAAATATTAATTATTAATTTATTTTTTTAATTAATAAAATTTAATAATAAATATAAATTATAATTATCAATTAAAATTTTTATTAAATAAAAAAATATTTTTATCTAAAATAAGTAATTATTAATTATTTATTCAAAAACCCCATAATAAAGTCTGATTTTGGCAAATTAAGTTGATTAAACGGCTGAAATCACTATTTTCATAAGTCACTTCAACAATATAATTATATTTAAAATTGTTAAGAAAAGTATCGGAATAAAATACTCAATATTTTATGGGTACTCAAAACTCTATTTATAGACAACGACTCTTCACTCATCTTCATCTTGTGAGCTAATTAATAAAAATATGAATCAAAATAATATTATTTAGGCATATAATAAATATCTTTTATATATTAATATATATAATATTTTTAATTAAAAATTAAATTTATCTATATATTTTTCAATTAAAATAATAAAATAAAATTCATGTATATAATCTAACAAAATTAAACATTCTAAATTAAATTCATATCTTATTTTTCTTCTATTATCATTTAAGCTTTTTTTAATAATATAATTTTTTTAAAAAAAGGATGCACACATTTCTATGACAATTTTAGTATGATATATTTTATAAATAATATATTTACCTTAATAGTGTATCAAATTATTTATTTCCTTTTGCAATATATGTAAATATATTATATTATTACACAAACTACAATTAGTATATTTATATTTATATAATATAATAATTTAAATAATAAAAAATAAAATTTAAAATCAAAAAATTATTAATTTAAGTGATAAGAGTTGGTTTCTCTAAAGTTTTACTTTTTTTACTCAAACTCGATATTTGATAATTAAAAAAAAAAAAAATAGATAGATTCTTTTTTTTATCAAAGAGTTTTGATGGCCCATATCACTATTTTTTATGCATATTTTCCGTCCTAAAATACTCCCATTAGTTACTAATACTATAATAACTAAATAGACTTCAAAAGGTAATGAAACTTTAAATTTTCCGAATAAAAAACATTGTATTAACACATAATGTCGTCATTTACTTTACACAATCCCACGCGTGTCAGCTCTAAACCAATCCTTCTCCTTCTCCATGGAATTACATGTCGCCATTTCCCTTTCGTTTGCTTAACACTCTCTTTCTGCGCCAACTCTCATAAATGTATATAAAAACCGTTTTCCACACCATCTCTTTCTGTCTCTGTTTTCCCCTTTTTTTTCCTTTGAAGAAGCCATGAATAAACTTTCCATAGCGCTTATCTTTCTTTTTCTTGTCTATCTTCCATGTTTGACTTTGTTAGTATCTGCAGACTGTACTTGTGATCAAGAAACAACAGAAATTGATGATAGAACAAAAACCCTTAAATACAAATTAGTTTCAATTTCCTCAATTTTGATTGCAAGTGCAGTTGGAGTTACTTTGCCAATTTTTGGCAAGAAAATCCCATCTTTACAACCAGAAAATAATATCTTCTTTCTCATTAAAGCTTTTGCTGCTGGAGTGATTCTTGCAACTGGGTTTGTTCATATTTTGCCAGATGCGTTTGAGAGTTTAACTTCTTCTTGCCTTAAAGAAAAGCCATGGGGGGAGTTTCCTTTTGCAGGTTTTGTAGCAATGGTTGCTGCAATTATGACAATGATGGTGGATAGTTTTGCTACTAGTTATTATAAAAAATTGCATTTCAATAATAATAAGCCTTTGCCTGTTATTGGGGATATTGAGTTGCAAGGGAAGCAGCATGAAGGACATGTCCATGTTCATACCCATGCCTCCCATGGACATGCTCATGGCTCTGCTTTTGTATCAGATGTTTCTGAGGCCTCCAAAAATATGTTCCGGCATAGGGTTGTCTCACAGGTATAAATGAGATCGCTCAGTTTCTATTATAATTATATATCCCCTGTTTTGCTCTGTTTTAGTCTATGCTGCCCTGTTTTATTATAAGTATCTCCTGTTTTGCTCTGTTCTATTCTATTGTCTGTTTGTTTTCTATCTATTCCCCTGCTTTGCTCTCTTTATTTTTTCCGTTTCTCATTGAATGTTTTTGTTTGTATTGTGTAGGTGTTGGAGTTGGGAATTGTAGTTCATTCAGTAATAATTGGGATTTCATTGGGAGCTTCCGAAAGCACCACCACAATCAAGCCTCTTGTAGCAGCATTGACATTCCATCAATTCTTTGAAGGAATGGGTCTTGGTGGATGCATTTCTCAGGTACCTTTTCTCTTCAATTCTACAGTTACGCATACTTTCTCAATGTCCAAACAACACAAGCACACTGATATTTCAGAGAGAAAATAATAAAATTATGAGTGTTTACGGGAAAATTCACTTGAACCAATAATTAAAAAAATATTTAATCAGTATAATTTTTTTTTTTTGTGAAAAATATCCATGCTCTTTTAACTTCATGTGGGTCAAAAAGTACATGAAAAAAAAATTAATTCGATAAAAAATAAATTTTTTTGAAATTTTTGTATAATAAAAACATTTACACGTAAATTATCTCTTTTCGCGTTTTTAACGCAATCAACCACCTTTCGAGAATTCAATTAGAATATTTAAAAAGTTAATAATTTAATAATATAAATAGACAAAATTTAAGGATGTCCAGATATTTTGCCTATAAAATATAAAAAAATTTTAAAACTTTTGGTGACAAACATATATATTTTTTTAGAAGACGTAAAATATAAAGGAGGTAAAATGCAAATTTAAGGAGTTTGTGGTCACTGCACCTCTCACTTTCATGTTGTACTGCCTTCGATCTTGGTGTAGATAAAATTTAGTGTACCTTTAACATTGTGTGATTAAATAGTTTTTAGTAAACTATGCTTGTAAAAAATGTAACGTTCAATAAATCATGGTTCTAAAAAACTAAATTCCAAACCATGAAAGCAATAAAAAAATATTTAAATTCAATGTCAGACATGTTATTACTCATCTTCACATGCTAGACTCGTCATTATTGACCTGTTCATATGCTTTCGTGGTAGACTGAGAATAGATTAGAAAAGGATAAGGGCTCTATTTTTAGCCAAATATTGTTAAAATTTTAAATGGGGTGATGAGATCAGAAGCCATACGGTATTTTCTACTGTACTTTTATTTGAATAGAAAATAAAAAATCAAGCACGTGACAAGAGCCAACAGGTAAGAGGTAAGACCTTTTTTTTTTTTTCCACACGTGGGTTACTAACTAATTCATAAGTAAGAGTTTTAATTAGACTAAATGGACCTACAAGAGCTACTTGGTCTCTTTGCAACTTGAGTGCTGTATTTTTTATTGATATATTAAATAATCTTAATATATATTTTAATATAAATTTTAATAAATAATAAATTTTTATAATGAATTTAATAGACAAGATCTCATTAACTGGTTTAACTCTAGTGTAAATTTATATATATGCTAATTAGAGATAACATATTAAATATTTCAAATTAAATACCTAAAATATAATATTTCAATCAATCACATATTGTTTGGCTTATAATTCTAACAATATTTTTCCTGTTTTTCAAACCAAGACTATCAATCATAAACTTACATAATTTTTTCTGGTTCATTGGCTTCAAATAACTACTATATTTTTTATTTTTTTAGAAATTTACTTTGACAATGACTCCAATTTAGACATTATAATGTTGGAGATAACTTCAATATCAATAAATGAACTAATTGATCATTGATTAAAAGAACTACTTTTAGATATACTACCATATATTCTTGCAGTCTAGAAATGTTAGGTCTTAATCCTAGTGATTGTTGATAATTTCAACCTAACAATTATAGCTTTTTGACTCCAAGAATTCATGTTAGGGCAACTAAAAGTAGTTGTTCGGCAATATGGTTCCCCTCTGTTTTGTAAGGGATTTCATATCTTTGTTCTATATTTTTTTTTTTTTATATTATATTATGTATAAAAAAAATATTTATTATCAAAATATTTTAAAAATTAAATAATACATCACATAAAAAAAAATATAAATTTCATAAAAATATAAATTATGAAATGAGACACATAAGACAACATGAGATCTGAACTGATTTTTTGAACGGAGAAAAGAGATTATTGATATTTTTCATAAAATTTAGATTTTGTGTTTTTCATGGTTACTATATGGATAGCTTCTTGGTCTCTCTCTCTCTCTTAATGGAAAACTCAATTTCATATTTTTTTTTATAGAAATTCAGTTAAAAAAATCTACAGAAAATGCAAATCAATTTTCCCTAAAACAAATAAGGCTTATTTAATTTTCTTTAATTTATTACATGTACAAATCAATTTAGGGAAATGACCTTACATAATAAATCTTCACACGCTAGGTTAGTCTGATTGATATTGATGTTAAAATTATTAAAATAAAATTTGGACATTGCTAAAAAAAAGAGTATAAATTTTGTTCATAAATTTTAAAATTTTTATAATTAGAACATCTAAAAAACTTTAATAATTTTTCATATAATGTTTTTCTTAACAATGATTCAAATAATAATAATAGACAATTTCTTTTTATGTTAAACATTAAAAGAATAATGAGTACTTATTTAAGCTTGACCTCTAATAAGGCAATAAGTAATAAGCAATGACTTATGGTTAAGTAATAGTGAAGTCGTTTTAAGATTTTGGTTCAAATTCTAGACAGAACTCAATTAAAAAAAAAAAAAAGAAAGAAAAATGTGCCCCGATACGATGAATTTGCTATTTTATTATTGCACAATTAGTTTCCATTTTAATTTGATATTGTTGAATTAACAAACACATAAAATGGAAATTCTTGGTGCAGGCAAAATTTAAATCTGGAGCAGTGGCCATTATGATTCTGTTTTTCTCCTTAACAACTCCAATTGGAATTGCAATTGGAATAGGGATATCACATAGTTACAATGAAAATTCCCCAGCAGCTCTAATAGTGGCAGGAGTATTGAATTCAGCATCAGCTGGGATATTAATTTACATGGCACTTGTCGACTTACTTGCAGAGGACTTTATGAACCCTAAAATGCAAGGCAATTTTAGGTTGCAAATTGGTGCTTATCTTTCACTTCTTTTGGGTATGGGATGTATGTCTTCGTTGGCCAAATGGGCTTAAATTTCATGCTGAATGGTCCTTTTACTTCAGTTTTTTTTTTTTCCTTGGTTTCCTGATGATCTATAACCTTCGTTTTTTTTTTTTGGTAAATTTCGCTCCAGCTGAGATCAATATTGTAGGAATAACCTTCATAGTTTTAATTATAGTGTTAGAAAATTTTGTGGCTATCAATTACGAATAAAGATAATGTTTTCATTATTTAGTGTTTTAGCAACATGATTTGGTAATTCAATTTATATTTATTTTTTTATTGGAATCCAAGAATTTAATGGTAAATTAATGATTTCTATTCAAAGGCATGCATGGTTGGATTAGGTGATTTTTACAATAATTTTAAATTAAATTAAAATATTTGATTTAGGATTTTTCTTACATATTAATGGTAGCTGTCAAAATCATCATTTTCATATTCATCCGGCCTTTAGAATAAGTGAAGATAAAAAAATAAAAATGAGCTCAAATCAATCGGTAAAGAAAAAAAATAATGGGTGAAGATAGAAAAATAAAAATGAACTCAAATTAATTGAATTGAAATTAAATTAAAAATAATTAAATTAATATTATATAATATTTTATAAATAAATATTGAATATTATATAAAATATTTGATTTAATAAATTTTTATTAATAATCATAAAAAATTAAATTTAAAATTTTTGTTTTAATGTATAAATTAATTATTAAAATAACATTAATTAAATTTTAAAATAATAATTTCATATAAATTAATTATTTAAATTTAAAATTTTATAATATTAATATCGCAAAATAGTAAAAATATAATTATATATTATAAGTATTTTATGTATATTAAAGTAAATTAAATTAGAATAATTTGATTAAAAATAAAAATAATTTGAGAGATATAAATTTTATTTTTACTAAAAAGATAAATCAAAATAATTAAATAGGTAAATATAAATATTATTATTTTATTACCTAGTGACTAAAGCCATTTTTTCAAAGGTTAAATAGGTAATTTGATATAGGGTTAATTAGGTAATTTTATACATATGTTTATAAACTTTCTTTTCTCCTTCGTTTCGTTGCTGCTTCTTTTGCATTTTATTTTGTTCTTTCTTCTTTTTATCATCCATGGCTCCATCCATATCACCATCATCATCTTGGTACATCTTGGCAAGAAGCCTATGGATGCAGATGCACAGGCGATGGTGGTGATGAGGAGGATAAGAAGCTATGGATCAGTTCAGGTCTTTTCTTTTCTCTTTTTTTTTTTTTAAAAAAAAAAAACTTTTCTAATCTTGATTCTTATCTTTTGCTATGGGTAATTTCTAGTTTTTCTTCATAAATCTACTCAATTTCTAGTTCTGTGTTTTTCTTCAAAAGTTTTTTTGCCTAAAATTGAAAATAAAAGACAGACAAAAAAAAAAAAGACAGACATGTTCTTGTCATCGGGTACCCGACTGTGTGGTTGGATTTTTCTCCGAGTCAGAGGATCCAAATAAATACCCCGAAATGGTCTGGAGATTAGTTTCCTATTTTTTCTGTCGAAGCTGGATTGATCCGATTTTCAAAACTATGGTTAAAATATTTAGAATAGTGTGATAAAAAAATTAATTATGAGCAGTTTATGCATCGAATAATAGTGCTATTAATTTTTATGAGTATCAAATATTTTATTTTAACCATATTTAAATGGATAAGGTATAATTTTAATCCTGCCGTTTAGTCTCCGAATCACATTAACTTTTAATATTTTTCGAGATATAATTTTGACGTTAACGTTATTAAAATCTATAATTTCGCCATTTTGACAGTTGACTTTTCAACCTGAGTCCCATAAGGATTAAAAAAATATTTGACAAATTATAATTTAGTTCTTAAAATTTTATTTATTTAAAAAAAATATTTTTTAAAATTAAAAATATAAAAAAATAAAATAAATTAATAACTAAATAAAAATTAATTATTTTATTTATTCAAAACTAAAAAAAATATTATTTTTAATTTAAAATTATTTTTTATTAAATTGAAATAATTAATTTTTATTTAAATATACTTTTTTAAAATTAAAATAAATAAAATTAATTTTTTTATTATTTAATCTATTTTCTAATATTATATATTTGAAAATTATTTTTATATATTTAATCATATTTTCTTATTTTTTTATTTAATTAAAATTAAAATATTAAAAAATATATATAAATAATTTTATGTATAATATTTATATATTATATTTTTATTTATTTATTTTTTATATATTTTAATTTAAAATCAAAATAAATAATATTATTTTTATTTAATTAAATAATTAATTTTTAAAAGTAATTTATTTTTTT
>CANXYC010762949.1:0-25473 GCA_948193065.1 Aleurites moluccanus | reverse complement strand
TACAGACTGATTGTAATGAGGATTCACAGTAAAAGCCCTCGTAGGATTATGACTTTCTGTTGAGTGATAGCTAGTATGATTCAAAGTATGATTCAGAGTATGAACTCTCTTACACCAGCCTAGGAAAGAGCCACATTTACCATTTTGGCATGAGTAATATAGCCTGTTCTTGTTTTTCTCAGATTCAAAGATTTTCACTGCACACCTTTTGCCACAACCACAGTACTTGTTGAAGAATTTTTCTTCCAACCCATTGTCAGCTATAGCACTGCTTACAGACATCTTTTTCTAAAAAAAAAAAAAATTACCGAAATTTCAAAAAATTAAAGAGATACTCAGCCGAAAACAAAATCTCACATATCAAACGGACATTAACCATTGTTTTGAAATAATACAAATTACCTTCAATCGCTCGATTTTAGGTAAATAAGCAACTACTTTTCTTCTTATCATTTGCCTCTTCCTTCTTCGCCTTCCTTTCAACTTTGATGAACTAAAATCAAAGTAAATCTCTCTCTCTTCGTATATTCTTCCCTTCCAGATCTTGCTTTCAAATTTAACGAGCTAAAATAAAAGAAAAAAAATTTAAAATCTCCTAATAAATAACTATTAATTGAAGTGAAGGGTAGTTTTGGTATTAAAATAAATAATTTAAGCAAATATCGACTTTTTCTTGTTTGACTAACAGAAAAATTAAAAAAATTGGATGGAAGGACTTTGTTGTATAACGGTTATAAAATATAAGGGTGTTTTAATATAATTTTATAAATATAGAGACGTATTAGTATAATATGAAAAAATACAGGGATACCATTATAATTAATCCAATTATAAATAATAAATAAACATGCGGCTCCACCTGATCCACCTCTTGCGATGCACAATAAACACGAGCCAACACCTTACTACAATAAGCAGCTCTTATTTATCCACGTGTCACTATCACCTACTACCACATCAGCATCCCCCTGCTTTGCTCAAAATGCCTATTATGTGGAAATAAAGAAAAAAGAAAAAAAATAGAAAAGAAATAAATATTATTATTTTTTATTTGGTTAGTTAAAAGAGAAAAAAAAAATAAAAGAAAAGAGAAAAAATTATATATTTCTTCATTTCACTTTTAAGAGAATAAAATTTTTTCTTATTTTAAAGAGAAATAAAGAAAAATTAAAAATTAAAGAACATAAAAATTAAAAATTATTATTTATTTATTTTTATTAATTCTTTTTTATAAAATTAAAATATTAAATTTCTCTTTATTTCTATTCGTTTCTTACATTCTGAAAATAATAAATATGAAAACTAAATGATAAAAAAAAAAAAATTATTATTTTTTTTTTTATTTAATTTTTCTCTATTTTTCCAACACAATTAGTTTACCAAATATAGGCTTAACGTCCTTGACTTCACTTCCATTTCCGTCTCTCTCTTTGTTTCCATAGAAAGCTAAACTACCTTAAAACACTTTCCCAGGAAAATTAAAACAATGTAAATAGAGAAACAGAAAAGTTCAGTCAATTATGGCGATGCTGTTGAGAAAAGTGTGGGGATCGGTGTCGAACAGGGCGAGTTCTTCTTCGAGTTCGAGCGCTGACTCAACGAATCGACCGTATTACAGTACCATTTTATATTCTCTGGGAGATTTTGATCGAATACCAATAGATGTAGTGATGCAAATTTTGAGATTGGTTGGACCAAAGGACGCAGCGATATTGAGCGTAGTTTGTAAATCATGGAGATCACTCGTATCCGATAATCGTCTCTGGATTTATTTTCTCCAGAACTATCATGAGTCCTGGGACTCTAGTTTCTTCGCCGAAACCAATCTCCGGTCCGGTCATCCTATCCAGTGAGTTCTCTCATTTCCTTTTTCTTTTTGTGTTCAAGCTCTGTTTGACTGCTGAGAAACTGCAAGAAAAGAGGAACAGGAGACTCTATTATTTTTCCTTTTTATTTTTTTACTGTTGAAGTAGTGTTTGTTAGTAGGCAAATAGAGTCTACGTATAAATGTGCCTTTTATTTTAATAGTGCCAATAGAAATTTGGACTTTTGAGTGGGGAATTTGAGAAGAATTGGTTAAAATCTAATATTGAATTGCTATAATTTTCGTTGGAATTGAAAATTTGAGTTTGGGTTTCCTAATTTATGAAAATGAATTTGTGATGTTTTTCGCCAGGGCATATGCAAGTCACATCACGACGGAATTGTCATTCATGCGAATATATGGCCAGCGGGAACAAGTCCCGGGTTGTGTTATTATTGATGGTAAGTTTTAAAAATATTGCAGAATTCATTGTTTATTTAAGGTGGAAATTAGTGCTAAATTAACTGGTTTTAACATCTGGGTTGGCTTTGCTATAATGGCAATTCAGGTTATTCAAATATGACAGACTCTCTGTTGTGCTGCTGTGCATTTTAGTTTAAGTTTCATGTTTTCAGCTATCTAAGTCATGTTAATGGACAATCTTCTTTATTAATTATTCTAAATCTGTCGGTGCTTCGTCTTGTTCAAATACTGATGAAAAGGTGGTTCGGGCTATTGTAAGTTTGGTTGGAGCAAATATGCTTGTCCATCGGGGCGTTCAGCTACATTTGTGGTGAGCATTTGCTTTTACTGGCATTTTAGAGGTTTGTGGAAGCATTTTCCCCTGAAGTTGGGAAAACTTTTAGTGTTTTTTTTTTTTTTTTTTTGATTCCCTCCTTTTAAAATTGACATTTTCATTTGCTTGGGATATAGAAATTATTCTTGAATCATCTGGTGTGCAGGAATTTGGTAACATTGAGTCTCCGATGTACTCTAGGCTTCGACATTTCTTTGCTACTATTTATAGCAGGTATGTCTTTTTCTTTTTTTCCCAGTCCAATCACTCACTCTCTCTAAGAAGTTATCTTCTAACTTAATTAATCTACTTTTACAATGTATTATAAGCATTTATTCCAAGCTCGGGCCCACCTGGCACCCTTGTTCAAATCATTCTTGCTCTCGCCCAGTCCGGTTCATTGGAACCACTTCGTTCAGCTGATCACAGAACTCTGGAGAATTGGGCTATCACACCCTATATTCTAGCTTATTTGGATGCTCTTATCTTGTAGAATAGAAAATTTCAGAGTCTGGTTATAGACCAACCCCCTTCTCCTGGTCCTATCAAACCAGTCACTTCATACCTGGAAAAAAGGGTAAAAAAGATTTTTCTCCTCTCGTTTGAGGGCAAAGTACTAGTTTGCTCTGGCTTGTCCTCTAAGTTTACTTCTATTAGTATTTGTTTACAAATTTCCATGGGCAAATAGAAATCATATATGGCATTATTAAATTATGATGTGCTGGTTTCAATCCTCATGCAATTTATTAGTGCATGCAAGTTTCCTACCTATTTGATGTTCATTTGTATTATAATATACTCTTTCAAATTTAAAGACAATAATGATATCTCCTTACAGGATGCAGGTAAAGCCATCAGCACAGCCCATTGTTGTCTCCCTTCCAATTTGCCATTATGATGGTCAGATTCTTCTCTGCAAATCTACCTCGAGAAATATATTTTGCAGTATTCTTATATCATGTTTAATGCTAAAATGCTGTTTTGTAAATACTTCACTTGTGAGCTTAACAATTCCTTAGGTGTTATGGGTCCGGTCCCTTTTTTGTTTCAAGTAAACAGAAAAATAGTTATTCATATATCATTGATACTCATTAATTAGATTTAATGCTCAGGAATTTCTAAATGTACTTCCATTTACTTGGTTGATTTTGCTTGATAGTTGATAGCGTATTTAATTCTGGTAGCTATTAATATAATATGCATGCAACTATACTTTTCATTAAAAGGACAAGGTTTCTTTTTATGTCAAAAATTTATTATCTACGTAGCCTTTAAATGAATTTCATAATCTTAGGTCAGGTATGATGAGAGAAATTAACCATGTGCCCATGTGGCAGGATTTTGGATTTAGATTGTCATAGTAAAATTTAGTGTTGATGACTTCTTATCTTTATGCCAGATACCGAATCAGCCAAAGCCTCAAGACGACAGCTAAAAGAAGCCATGTACACTGCTCTGTTTGACATGAATGCTCCAGCTGTTTGTGCTATTAATCAGGTGTGTTGTGTCTGTTAATCAATTTATTCTCTATTTCTTAATGCACCAATGGCTTTTATCAAGGAAAAAGAAAGGAAAAAAACAAACTTTAGAAAAATTTAGTGAAGGATTTAAAGACTGATTACCTGGTGATCAATTTTATTTTTCTTCTCTTATTCCTCTGTTGTCCAGTCTTCGCTCCCTTTTTCTTGTCTTCTAGTATGTTAAGGGGAATTGGAAGAGCCCAGCTTGATCTAATTAGTGTTTCAATATAGGAATTTCCACAATCAGAGAGCTTCTTTCTAGCAGTTGTATGCTCTGAAAATTCATGCTACCTTGAAATGTATGAAAAACTTGTTTTTTGAGTTTTGCATGGTGAATTTAAATTATTTCTTTGTTTCAATGACAGAGAAACTATCAGATTCTGCGTTTTCACTCCTATTCTTCTACATTAATGCATTAACAATGTTGTACAGGCAACTTTAGCACTATATGCAGCTCGGCGAACTTCAGGAATTGTTGTTAATATTGGTTTCCAAGTCACTTCTGTTGTTCCAAGTAAGTGATTGACCTATTTTCCCTCCAAAATGTCCTCATTGGAAATTGAGTTATGATAAAATGTTACATCTAGAGAACTTAAAGTTGACCTTATTAACTCTTAATGCTTACTATGGGATTCTTCTTGTACATTTTATTCCAAGACTACTCTGCACTTATATATTACATTTTTTCTGATTTATTCTCACCGTCATTCATTTGTTTATCCCTCCTTTATCTGGCATATGCAAGTTGGGTATGCTGCACGTAGACAGATCTAACTTTTCTGTATCTCTGTTTGTCTGTATTCTTCCCATTAATCTGTATTTAAATTCAGTTGCTCTTTCAGTTTCAAATTTTGGTCTCTGTTCTTTCCTTAACCACTTTACAACTGTGGTTTCTGCGCTTTACAGTTTTACATGGCAAAGTAATGCGCAAGGTCGGTGTAGAAGTCATTGGTGTGGGAGCGCTAAAGGTTGCAGGGTTTCTTAGAGAACAGATGCAACAAAATAATATCAATTTTGAATCTATTTACACCGTTCGCACACTGAAAGAGGTATGAAGTTGTAATGGCTCTTTCTGTACCTATTGGTGTCATTTATATTGAGCTTGGTCAAATTCTTATGGCTGCATAATTTTCAATCTATCTTGAATAAATTAAGAAGTCTTACTTGATTGTTTGTTTTCATAAATTCTTTGTAATTTTGAACATGGTAAGATTTAATACCAATTATTCACTCAATGATTGTAACCTACCAACAAGTTGAAAAGGTCACCTGTATGATGTGGGTGTAAAAACCCTCAAGTGGCTTGTTTAGACAGCCTGCACCTGCAGGCATCCTTTTAGTCTAGGTTGAGGTTTTAATATCAGGCATTGGGCTAGCACTGTGATGTTTAATCAACACTGTAAAAAATTACGATGGTGCCCTAAGTTTTATCTCTTAGGGCCTAGGCAAAAAAGCACAAGCTACATCTCTAAATGACAGAAAATGCACATTTCTAATATAAATTTGAAACACGCAGTGGAAAATGTTGAAAGCAACAAAGAGAGAGAGAGAGAGAAAGAGAGAGAGAGAGAGAGGGAGAATAGAGAGTGTTTAGCCTATTAGCTAAAAAGATCTGCGCTTTGCATAATTACACGGAAGCTATAAGCACAAATTCTATAAGGTTTTCAAAATTTCATAAAATTCAAATGTGAAATGTTGAAAACTACAGTTATGAATGTGCAACTGTAACCATATAATATTTTGTTATAAAATAATTACTGAGGTTAACACATTGCACATTTATTTTCCTTTTTAGATATTTAACTATTTATACTCTTTTTTTTTTTTACAAGCAAAGTTTGATTAAGATAAATGTTGACTAAGGACAGGCAGCAGTTGATGAGCACTTAAAGTAACAAAAATATTAAAGTATGTGTTTTTTGGCTTCCAATTCTTTATTGAAGATTGTCTTTTTTTACCCTTACTGTACCTAAGTGAATGCGCTTCTCTTTGATGGATAAAATATTGTCCATTGAAAGTTAATGCTTAACACTTCATGTTTTGCCCTTTATCATTTATGTACAATATTTCAGAAAGATGGAGAGCCACTTATTTTAACTTTTCCTCTCTGATGATTCTTATTCAGTTGGCCACGGTTCTCTGTGACAACATGTTGACTTGTAAATATTCTTAGCATGATTTTAGGAGAGATATTTGTGATTTTATATTATTTCCTCTTCAATTTCTTTCCTAGCTTAGGGCATATTATGTGTATAAATATAACCCATGTACATAAGTTTAATCATCAATGAAATATAGAGCAATTCTCTCTATTCTCGACATGGTGTTGGATCCACCATCTCAAGAGGCCTGATTTTCCGATTACCTTCTCTGGCAAGCTCTATATTTTCCAGTGAAGAGGAAAACAGAGGCTGTCAGTTCAAATTAAAGACCTGTGGGTGTGTGATTTTCACCACTGCCCTACTCAGACAACTTCCTAGCCGTCGATTAGTGATCACCTGGAGGAGTGACGCTGGAAACCTTCATCGGAGATCTCATGCGCCACTTGACACCCCTGCCACCGGTCCCATGTGCTGGCGAGTATACCCCTTTCCGGTGACTTTTTTATGTCGGATTTCGCTCAGACCTGCTTGCCTAAGGGTTGCGACTCCGGCTAGGTTCTTGGTTTTGCCGATTTCCACCTTCAGAATTCTGGGTTAGTCTTTCTCTGTTTCTGTTTCTACCCGAGGTTTGATTTCTGGCTTTATTTTCGATTTTGTCTTCTGCTGGAGTTTTAAGTTTCTAATCAGGGGTTGGTTTCCTGATTCTTTGATCTAAGGTTTCTGATTTTGTTGGTTTGGTCTACTGGGTATTATTCTAGTCTAAATTGCTGAGTTGGTTTGTCTGGTCTGCTGGGTTAATTACTTCTCCAATTTTTACTACTCTTAAGTAGTTTAACAAGTGATTAAAATGGCTGATAACAAAACCATGAAATTTAGTGAGAATCCATCCCTACAAATCAATCCCGTAGAGCTTGATGAGACCAATTACTTGGCATGGTCTAGATTATGTTTACTATTTATTCAAGCTAGGAGATTACAAAAGTATCTTACCGCGAAAAGGACAAAACCAAAACCAGATGACTCATGTCAACAATAGAACTCAGAAAATTCTTTAGTAATGTCATGGCTTATCAATTCCATGCAGCCACAAATTGTAAAAAGTTATCTCTTCCTTGATTCAACTTCTAAAATTCGGAATGCCGCATCCCAAACATATTCCCAAGTGGCTAATGATGCCCAAATTTATGAAATACGTAATAAGATGCATGCAACTAAGCAAGGAAAGATGACTATTGCCCAATATTTTGCAGAATTGAGTAATTTGTAGCAGGAACTTGACTATTATCAAGATTTCCAAGTAGAATGTCCTGACGATTCAGTAAAGTATCAAAGGCAGATAGAAAAGGATCGTATGTATGATTTCCTTGCAGGTTTGAGAATTTGATCAGATTCGGATTCAAGTTCTTGGAAGAGATCATCTACCATCTCTTAGACAAGCCTATTCCTATATGCAACAAGAGGAAAGTCGTTGTAGTGCCATGGTACATACAATGTCTATAGAGAAAGCAGGGTTACTAGTGAATACGTCTCAACCCAAAACTTCGAGTTCGTCAAATAAAAACCATTTGCTCTGTGACTATTGTGGTAAACTCGAACATACTAGAGAAAGTTGTTGGAAACTTCATGGACGTTCTACCCGAGGTCGTGGAGGGAGACAACAAAATTCTACCAGACACCAGTCATAGGCGTATCAGGCTGAAATTACAGATTTGTCCTCTAGAACCTTACTAGTTGAGAGTTTCTCCAATGATGAAGTATAAACTCTCAGGCTTCTTTTATTAAAACTTGATTCTAGTTCCTCAATTGCTTCTAATTTTGTGAAATTAGGTATTGCTTTTCTTGCTATACTTTATAATTCTTGGGTTGTAGATTTTGGAGCAAATAGACATATGATAGGCTCGTCAAAATTTTTTTTAACCTATTCTCCTTGCTCTAACAAAGACAGTGTTTGTATAACTGATGGATCTTTAGCACCTATTTCTAGCACAGACTTTCAGAAATGTACTTCCACAATTAATTTAACGTTTGTTCTTCATATCCCTTCTTTTCTTATTAATCTTCTCTCTATAAGTGCAATTAAACATGCTCTTAATTGTAAAGTTGAGTTTTATCCTACTCATTGTATTTTACAGGATCTTAGCACAGGGAAGACGATTGGATTTGGTAGACTATGTAATGACTTATATCTTCTTGAAGATACTCCGGTTGCTAGTCTATCCAGAGATTTTTTTGTTGGATTCTAGAACTTCTCATTAGGAAATAATACGATGACGTATGAGATTAAGCATCCCTCTTCTTTTGTAATTCAAAAACTTTATTCTAGTTTATTTAAGAATTGTCAGTTACATACTTTATATTGTGATGCCTGTGAATTTGTCAAGCATATTAGAGATTCCTATTCTTTTGGTAATAATAAGAGCTTGATTTCCTTTATGACTATTCACTCTGATGTTTGGGGTTCTATTTCTACTGTTTCATTGTCAGGCTATAAGTGATTTGTTATCTTTATTGATTGTTGCATTAGACTGACCTGGGTATATCATATGAAAGCTAAAAATGACGTATTTTCTTGCTTCATATCCTTTCATGTTATTATTAACACCCAATTTGATGCTAAGGTAAAAATTTTACGGTTTGACAATGGTACTGAATACATGGATGATGTGTTTCGTTAATATCTAGATTCTAAAGATATTATACATCAGACTAACTGTATCAACAATAGTGCTCAATGTAGTATCTGAAAGGAAAAGTAGGCATTTGCCTTATGTTTGCTATGAATGTTCCTAAGGTTTACTAAGGTGATGCAGTTTTTACTGCTGCATGTCTTATTAATAAAATGTCTCTTAAGAGTCTCAATTTGAAAAGCTCTTTAGAAGTCTTCAAAGGTAGTAATTCATATACAGTTCCTTCAAAAGTGTTTGGTTGTATATGTTTTGTCCATAATAAGATTGACAGTAAGTTGGATACTCGAGCTCTTAAGTGTGTGTTTTTGCGGGTTATTCTAGCACTCAAAAAGGCTATAAGTGTCATCACCCTCCTTCTAGGAAATATTTTGTTACTACGGATGTCACTTTCAGGGAATCTGAGCCTTATTTTGCTTTACCCCACGCTCCTCTTCAAGGGGGAGCATAAGGAGGAAGAGGAAGTGCTAGTGTCTACTCCTTTACAAATTTTGAGTATTAAACATGGTTCAGAGAAAAAAGAACAAGAACAGAAAAAGGGAGATTTGATAGACCAAATTTAAAAACCTACAATAGAAAGGTCAAGAATGATATTGCCATCACACATGTTATGTCTGATCCAACGTTAACTTTGCAATTAGCTTCTGAAACTACATGTGGTGAGTCTTCTTTAACTTTTAAATGTTCAAACTTTGATTCTGATTATGTGAATCTTGATTATTCTGATTCTGAAACTTATAAATAATGATATTGATGTTCCCATAGCTGTCAGAAAAAGAGTAAGAGCATGTACTAAATAACTCATATCCAAATTTGTTTCCTATAACTCTGTCTCCTTTCTATAGAGCTTTTGTATCGTTTGTTTCTCTTGTTTTTTATTCCACAGGACTGGCAAGAAGCATTTTGGGATGAAAAAAGGAAACAAATAACGATGGAAGAGATGAAAGCCTTGATAAAAAAAAAAACTTGGTAGCTTGTCACTTCTTCATTTGTGAAGAAACCAGTTGGATGCAAATGGGTATTCACTGTAAAACATAAAGCAAATAGGTCAATTGAGAGATATAAAGCTAGACTGATTGCAAAGGGCTTTACTCAGATATATGGAGTAAACTACTAAGAGACATTATCGCCTGTTGCAAAAATGAATACCATTAGAGTCTTATTATCTTGTGCAGCCAATCTTGATTGGGATCTACATCAATTTGATGTAAAAAATATTTTTTTACATGGAGAAATAGAGGAAGAGATATAATATGGAAATGCCTCCAGGCTTTGATAATGAGAAGACAAGAGGGAAAGTATGCAGATTGAAGAAAGCATTGTATGAGCTTAAACAATTGCCTAGGGCATGGTTTGAGAGATTTAGTAAGGCTATGATTTCATTTGGATATTCCCAAAGCAATGTTAATCATACCCTATTCATTAAGTACTCTAATGTTAAGCTTACTCTGCTAATTGTCTATTTTGATGATATAGTGGTAATTGAAAATGATAAGGAAGAAATTGTCCGTCTTAAGAAGTTATTGGCTGGAGAGTTTGAAATTAATGATTTGGGAAACCTGCAATATTTTCTTGGTATAGAGGTTGCTAGATCAAAAAAAGTGATATTAATTTCTCAAAGGAAGTATATCATGGATCTTCTAGAAGAACTAGTATGTTGGGATGTAAGCTAGCATATTCTCCTATTGAGACTAATCATAAATTACAAGTTGATTTGGGTGATCTGGTGGAGTTAGGAAGATATCAAAAATTGGTAGGAAGGTTGATTTACCTTTCACACACTAAACCTGATATAGCCTATGTCGTGAGTGTGGTTAGTCAATATATGTATGATCCTTGCAGCTCTCACCTTGAAGCGGTGTTTCGTATCTTGAGATGTCTGAAGGCTGAACCAGGAAGATGATTATTATTCTCTAAGCATGGTCATCTGCAGATAGAAGTATATACAGATGTTAATTGGGTTGGGTCCCCTAATGATAGAAGATCAACATCTGGTTATTACACTTTTGTAGGTGAAAACCTAGTTACTTAGAGAAGTGAAAAATAAAGTGTAGTGTCTCGCTCAAGTGTTGAAGCAGAGTATAGAGCAATGGCTCATGGTGTTTGTGAGTTACTTTGGCTAAGGAAGATTATGTAAGAATTGCAACTGTCAGAAAAGAACGATCTATCCTTATTTAATTATAGTAAAGCTGCTATTGGAATTGCTCACAATCCGATTCAACATGATAGAACAAAGTATATTGAGATTGATTGACATTTTATAAAAGAGAAAGTTATGTAGGGCTTGCTGAAACTTACTCATGTGACTTCAGATAATCAAATTGTTGATATACTCACTAAAAAACTGACTGACAAACAATTCCACAAGCTAGTTTTCATGTTGGGCATGTGCAATATCTATGCACTAACTTGAGGGGGAGTGTTGATTTGTAAATATTCTTAGCATGATTTTAGGAGAGACACCTGTGATTTTGTATTATTTCCTCTTCAATTTCTTTCCTAGTTTAGGGCATATTGTGTGTATAAATATAGCCCATGTACATAAGTTTAATCATCAATGAAATATAGAGCAATTTTCTCTATTCTCTTCACACAACTTTTATGTATGTAGACTTTCTTGGTCCTAGTGGAAATTTTTTAGGTGTTGGCAGAAAGTGTGCACTATCTTTATGCTCTTATAAGAGCATATCTTAAAAGCACTTTACAAGGACAAATTAGTTGCAATCAGAATTCAATAACTTGTCAATGGTGGAGATTGAAAATGGAAAACAAGATAATATCCTTGAAGAATGTGAACCAAAAAGACCTTTTAGTGCCATCTCAGTAAATTCAGTTGTAGGCCTCTCAGAAATCTAACATCATAATAATATGTTGATTCTGAACAATATTGAATCCTCAACTCAACTCAATTCAACAAAGCTTTAATCCTAAACTATTTGGGGTCCTCTATATATATGGGTCAGTTTTTTTCTATTCCTTTTTCTGAACAATATTGAATGACCTCTTCAACATGATTTTCTGATCTTTTATAATTCAGTTATACTCTTATGAATATATGGATTGTTTTTCTTTTTAAAATAAAGATGGATGGTTGTTTTGCACACATTAGGTTCAAAATTACAAATTGATTCTGTCGTGCTTGCTAACATGAAATACAATTTCATTCTCTGATTGCCTTGTGTTCTGTTGGTGCGATGGAAATGCAGAACCTTTGTTATGTTGCTGCTGATTATGATGCTGAGTTATCTAAAGATACACATGCATCATTTGAAGTTCCGGGAGAAGGATGGTTTACCCTTTCAAAAGAACGCTTTAAAACGGGGGAGATTTTATTCCAGCCACGTATTGCAGGAATGTAAGTCCATATGTTCCCACCATCTAACCTTGTGATATTTTTTAGCTGAAGCACATTCATATTGACATTCTTTTTCAATGAAGTGTGATAGCCATGACAATTATCTTGAAATTATCTCATCAGCATCTTGCAAATGTTTCTAAAATCAAATATACAGGGAAAAGTATCTTTTAAGAACAGATGGGACTTAGTAATTTCAATTTGTTAATAATGATGCATTCGTTGGCGAAATTGTCTAACTACTTCATGCATATACCTTATTTTCCCATTCTACGTTTTTCTTCACAATTGAACAACTGAATACTTAATTAGTCTTTTATTTTTTTATTTTTTTATTTTTTTATTTTTTTACCCTCGGATATGTTATGCCATTAAAGTAAAAAATCACAAACCCCATCCAGTAGGTTTAAATGTTTCATTTACCTCATGTCATGATGCAGTCTTGCAATGGGTTTGCACCAGGCTGTAGCACTTTGCATGGACCATTGTCATGCTGCCGAGTTGATAGGTGATGATTCTTGGTTTAAGACTCTGGTTTTGTCAGGAGGGACTGCATGTTTACCCGGACTAGCAGGTACATAAACTTGACAAAAAAAAAAAAAAAATTACACTTTTCTCCATGCCTTTTAGAAAAAAGCAATCGTGTATGCAAGTCTTGAGCCAATAAATCTCTTATTTTAAACTGCTCTCAGAGAGGTTGGAGAAGGAACTGCACGGGCTTCTTCCTCCATCTGTAAGGAACGGCATAAGAGTCATTCCTCCTACCTATGGTGCAGACACTGCATGGCATGGAGGAAAGCTTATCAGCAATGTAAGCTATTCGACCTCCAAATTTCTGTTTATGCTATACTGCAAACATCTGCTGCATAGTTTTTGATACTAGATTAAGCTTATAAGGTTTGCTAAATTGAGCATAATTTGATTTCGAGCAACTATGGTAGGCTAGGTTTTCTGAATTCAAGTTTGTTTTAATATACAAGATCATTATTTGATTTTGCGGATTGATCATTTTTAGCATGATGGCTAGGAGTCTCAAATATCTGGCTACTGGCTGTGAACCATTCAATCGGCCTATGACTCCATTCACTTGTTTGTTTCTTTTTGTACAGTTGAGTACCTTCCCTGGACCATGGTGTGCGACAAAGAAGCAATTTAAACGGAAATCAAGATATTATTTGGCATGGTAAATATTGTTTTTTGCCCAGATAGAGAAGCAATTGTTTACGATTGAAGCCCAGATTCACATGGTAAAAAATTGTCAAATAATACATATTTATATGTTCAAAATTCTTTCCTTTTATTCTGAATTGTGCTATGAACGCTTGGGCTAAACTTAAAGAAATTCATTATGTAATTTATTGGAGAATAAACATAATTCTTGATACAAACTGAAATTGAATATATTGTGATCAATGATAAAGATCCTCCTGTTTTACATATATATATATATAACTGAAATTGAATAGATTATGATCAATGATAAAGATCCACCTGTTTTACATATATATATCTTCCAAGCAAAAAGGAATGATTATATGATTACAAATTGCATTTATGACATCATCCTTTATAATTTACAAAACCTGTGAATATATAATAGCAAAAAAAACAAAGAAGAAGAAACTGAGTGTGTGATTTCGACACTTGATTTATTATATGTCAGCTAAAGGATAAGATCTTTATTTTTCAATTTTTATAAGATCTTTATTTTTCAATTTTTACTCGCTGTTTTGCATGTAAAATAAATGATGAAAATCTTACCTTCTCTATGGCCAACAGTTGTTAGCTCAGGGAGAGAGAAAGCATAAAGGTAAAGATTTTGCAATTAAAGGAAGAGACTATTTGGAGAGGTTAATTAAGAGAGGAGATGACATTAGGGACTAGAGATTGTGTTTCTATGTGAAGTGGAGTTGGCTTTTGGTGGTCATTGTTATTGAGGCGAGTCTCCATTATTTGAATTCGATTACCTTTCATTGCTCATTTGGAAATTAGACAAACAAGATATAAAAGTATTGGATAATGAAACACAATAACACATAACAATCTTTAATTTTTCGTAACTTTTTTTCCTTTTGTTAAAATAGAAGGATGAAAATGGATTTCTTCTAATCACTTGAAACTATATACAACTTTATACATTTTCCAAGCAAAAGGAGAGCTTGGTAGTAAACTTGATCCGATAAGCTCAGGTTTTTTGAAAATATAATCTGGATTGATTTAAGTACCCGACTCAATTTTATGTTCGGATTTAGTCAATTTTTTACTATTTTTCGATTACACCAATTTCAATTACTCTTTATCCAAATTTAAAATCGATATCAATTTTATGTGTATATTCATTAATTAACATTTTTCTTTTTTTATTATTTAATATTTTTTTTATTCAAGGAATCGGACTAGTTTGAAGCTATTTTCTTGATATTACATTGTATAAAGTTCAAGTTGGCTCCTTTTTTTTTTTTTTTTTTTTTTTTGACAAGTATTATTTTAGTTATATCTTTAGGATAATATATATATAATTTATTTTGATTTGATTATGATTTATTTGATTTTTGTCTAAATTTGATTGTTTAGTTTTTGAATTTGAGGTAAAATTAAAGATTAGATAATTTTTTGTTTAAAAATTGGTATTCGATTTTTGAGATGGATTGACCCAATTTTTGGACTGAGCACCTGGTTTTCGTCAAAAAAATAGAGCTAGAAACACAAACTCAAAAATTGGTATCCGGTTTTTGAGCACATTGGACCTGCTTTTTGAAGAGTTTACGGCAAAAATTGGTATTTTAACAAGATAGGCTTCTGTTTTCAAGGAGGAAAAAAGATTGAAAGAATTTTCAAGGTATTCTAGAGAGAAAAGTTTTTAGAAAAGACAACCTCAAGATGAAGAATTATCTATCTAGATTGAATTTTGCAATCATCAAGAGTTTATTTTTTAACTCTTTTCATTCTAAATTTTATTTATACTGTAATATGTTGAATTTTATTTTTTTTCAATAAAATTTATGAATTTAATTTTAATTATGAGTGGTTGATTTCTTGATATTAGAATTTAGATATAATCAATTAAAAATTTTATAATTTTAACTCTGATTGATTGATTATATTGTGTTTAAATTGGAATTGTTTAATTTATTGATCTAGGTTTATAATTGTTTGATAATTAACCACTATTAAATAATATCTAAAATGATATATGATGGATCGAGAGAGGAAATATGTTATTAATTTATTGGATCAATAACCTAAATGATCATATCGCTAAGAGATTAAAATACACTTTAAGAAATTAGAAATTGCTAAAAAATTTAATGGACTTACATTAGCGTAGTGATTATGAGAGTACATATGAAATTAATGTAGGTACTTGTATAGTTGTTTGACAGAGAATTACAGATATTTCAGAGTAGTTAATTTATTAACCTTAAAACATGAATAATCAATCATGAGTTAAATATCATAAAAGATCAATTGACGAAATCTAAATTTTACGATTTATTTTAATTATTTCAATCTTTAAAACTTAAAGTTAATTAGTTTTTAATTTTTAATATTGTTTTAATGTTAATTTCAAATTCAATTTTAATCTTGTTTAAATAATAAAAAAGTATTCTATTTTGGTATTTAACCACACCTTTCCATGGGAACGATACTTAACTCACTCTATTACTTGCGTAAAATGATTCATGCACTTGTGAACCCACAATAAGTTTTTAGCGCCGTTGTCATAGAGGCAATAAGATTGTGTCAATATTAATACAAGATATTTTCTTTATTAATTTAGACATTTATTTTCTTTTTAACATTTCTTGCTTAATTGTAATTTTGATTATAGAATTTTATGCGAAGGTTTGGATCGATGGACTTTGAGGCCATTCAAAGAAAACTGCAGGAGTTTATGAGATAAATCAAATGGCAATGGTTAATTCCAAGTTTGACGCACTCTTTAAAATATTAAGGAATAATAACCATGGTCAAGTTAATGTTATCTCTAACAATTAAGTGAGTTGTGATTATTGTGGAGATAACCATGTCTCTACAGAGTGTTCCGCTATGGAACAAATGCAGTATATGGCGAATTTCAATAGACAACTAATTCAACAGAACAATCCCTACATGAGCAAACACAACCCTGGATGGAGGAATCATCTGAACTTCTCATGGAGTAATCAGAATAATCAGTTGAATCCACTAATGCAAGGGAATCAAGGGGGACAGGCTAGGCCATTTCAAATTTCGAGTTTTCAACAGAGAAATCAGGTGCAACCCTAGGAGAAGACGTCAAACCTAGAAGACATTGTGACAAGCTTGGCTAGTCAACATTTGAGTTCATGAACATGACTGATTCGACACTTCAGAATCAAGCATTGGCAATAAAAAATCTTGAAGTGCAGGTTGGTCAGTTGGCAAACATTGTTTCTAATAGAAGTCAGGGTTCTTTACCCAGCAACACGGAGGTAAACCCAAAGGAGCAATATAAGGCCATCACTTTGAGAAGTGGAAAGCAACTAGGAGAAGAGGAACCTAAGAAAGTACAATTTGAGGAAGAATCTCCAAATGCTATGATTGAGGAAGAGAAGAAAAAGGAGGTGAAAGAAGGTGCCAACTGCACCAAAGATTCAACCTTATGTACCATCAATATCATTTCCTCAAAGGTTGAAGAAGCATAAATTAGACTAGCAATATGAGAAATTCTTGGAGATTTTTAAGCAACTTCACATTATCATACCTTTCGAGGAGGCTCTCACTCAAACGCCAACGTATATGAAGTTCTTAAGGAGTTGTTGTCCAATAAGAGGAAGCTAGAAGAAGATGAAACGGTAGCACTTATAGAGGAGTGTAGCGCTATAATCCAGAACAAGCTTCCACCAAAGTTTAAGGATCCAGGGAGTTTCTTCATTCCATGCACCATTAGAGAAACTGAATTTAAGAAAGCCCTGTGTGATTTGGGTGCAAGTATTAGTTTGATGCTACTATCCATTGCGAGAAGCTGGGCTTCAAGGAGTTGAAACCAACCAAAATGACATTACAATTGACAGATCGATCAGTCAAGTATCCGATTAGAACTATTGAGAATGTGTTGGTTAAGATTGGAAAGTTCTACATCCCTGTGGATTTTGTTATGTTGGATATGGATGAGGATGTAGAAGTTCCACTAATTATTAGGAGACCATTTTTGGCAACAGTCGGAGCATTGATTGATGTGAAGTAAGGAAAGTTAACTTTAAGAGTAGGAGATGAAGAGGTAGTGTTCAACATAGTGAAAGCAGTAAAATATTCAAGTTTCACCGACAGTTGCTTTAGTGTTGACATTATCGATGAACTGGTTCAATAGATGTTTGAAAAAGGATACTTTAATTTGAAGATCCTCTTGAAGCTTGTCTAGTCAACAATGCAACTATTAAGGATGAGAAAAAAGAGGTAGTTGCATAAGCTTATGTGTTGGAGGTAACCACATCTATGTCATTCCAAAAAAGGTTTAGTTTTGAAGAAATTGACAAAGGAGATCACTTCCTCCTCCTTCAATTGAGCAAGCTCCAACTCTTGAGCTGAAACCTCTCCCAACAAATCTAAAGTATACTTTTCTTAGCTCAAATTATATTTTACCAACTATTTTAAATGCAAATTTGATTGAGCTTCATTATGAGAAAACTTTGAGATGTCTTAGGGAGAATAAGACAACGATAGGATGGATAATTTTAGACATCAAAGGTATTAGCCCTTCTATATGCATACATAAAATTTTAATGGAGGATAACCATAAACCTATTATTGAACATCAAAGAAGGTTGAATTCAAACATGAAAGAGGTAGTTAGGGCTAAGGTTACTAAATTGCTTGATGCTAGAATTATCTATCCAATTTCGAATAGTTCATGGGTAAGTTTTGTGCATGTGGTACCTAAGAAGGGTGGGATCACTGTGATAAAAAATGAAAATAATGAATTGATTCTCACTAGAACAGTTATAGGGTGGAGAATATGTATAGATTATAGGAAACTTAATAATGCTACTAGTAATAATCATTTTCCCTTCCCTTTATTGATCAAATGTTTGAAAGGCTTGTAGGCAAAGTTTATTTCTGTTTTCTAGATGGTTTTTCAAGATATTTTCAGGTTCCTATCACTTAAGGATCAAGAGAAGACCACCTTCACTTGTCCTTATGGTACCTTCGCATATAGGCGAATGCTTTTCAGATTATGCAATGCTCCAACAACTTTTCAATGTTGCATGATGGCAATCTTTACTGATTTTGTAGAGAAGACCATGCAAGTATTCATGGATGATTTTACAGTGTATAAGTCTTCTATTGATGATTGCCTAGCAAACTTGACAAAGGTCTTGAAGCGATGCAAAGAAACAAACCTTATTTTAAATTGGGAAAAGTGTCATTTTGTGGTATAATAAGGCATTGTGCTTGGGCGCAAGATCTCTCAAGCAAGAATTGAGGTGGACAAAGCAAAGATTGAAGTGATTTAGAAGCTACCACCACCCTCAAATGTAAAGGAAGTAATAAGTTTCCTTTGTCATCCGAGCTTTTACCGCCGCTTTATCAAGGATTTTTCAAAAATTGCCAAATCTCTTTGTGATTTGCTTAATAAAGATGCTATATTTGATTTTAACCAAGAGTATTTGAGTGCTTTCAATAGGTTGAGGAAAGCTTTAACTTCAACCACTTGATTAGAGCCTCCCTTTTGACATCATGTGTGATGCAAGTGACTTTGCTATAGGAGTAGCATTGTGTTAAAGGAAAGACAAAAAGGTGCATGTGATATACTATATAAGCAGGATCCTGTACGAAGCTCAAAAGAATTATGGCACTACTGAGAAGGAAATGCTTGAGATAATAGTTGCCTTGATAAGTTCAGGTCATATCTGGTGGGATCGAAAGTGATTGTGTACAGTGATCACGTGGTTATTAAGTACTTTATGAAGAAGAAAGATGTCAAGTCGCAGTTGATTCGTTGGGTTATACTTTTATAAGAATTTGACCTTGAGATCAAGGACAAAAAAGGAGTAGAGAATGTGGTTACAGATCACCTTTCACGTTTGGAGCACAATAAAGATGTTATAGAAGAATTGATGTTAATTATTACTTTCCCGATGAGCAGTTATTGGCAGTCTCCAATTCAATACTATGGTATGCTGATTTTTGTGAATTATCTAGTTAGTGGAGTAATTCCTCCTGAATTATCTTCTCAACAGAGGAAGAAGTTATTTTCTAATGTGAAATATTATTTTTGGGATAAACACCTATTGTTCAAACATTATGGAGATGGACTGATTAGGAGGTATGTGTCTGAGGAGGAGTTTAAGAATATTCTCAAGCATTGTCATGCAATAGAGGGTGGAGGCCATGCAAGTACAACTAAAACAATTGCCAAGGTTTGGCAATCTGGTTTTTATTAGCCTACAATGTATAAAGATGCGAGAGAATTTACAGAGTCATGTGATAGTTGCTAAAGAACGAGAAACATAACAAGAAAGCATGACATGCCACTTTACACCATTCTTGAGGTGGAATTGTTTGATGTATGGGGGGATTTACTTCATGGGAATGTTTTCGTCATCACTCAACAACCAATACATTTTGGTGACAATGGATTACATCTCCAAATGGGTTGAGGTAATAGCAAGCCTAACGAATGACTCTCGGGTGGTAATCAAGTTTATCAAGAAGTAAATCTTTTCTAAATTTGGAGTACCAAGAGCAATAATCAGTGATAGAGGTTCTCATTTTTATAATAAGGCCTTCGATACCTTATTGAGAAGATGTGGAGTCACACACAAGGTAGCCACTTCTTATCATCCTTAAACTAGTGGCCAAGTAGAAATATCAAATCAGGAATTGAAGCATATTTTGGAGAAGACAATGAGCAATTTGAGGAAGGATTGGGCACATAAGCTTAATGATGTTCTATGGGCATATAGGACAGCTTATAAAACTCCCATTGGTATGTCATCATATCGACTTGTCTTTGGAAAGCCTGTCATTTTTCAGTTGAGCTGGAGTATAAAGCTTATTGGGCAACCAAAGAGTTGAACATGGTTCTTAAGGCTGCAGGATCCAAAAGATTGTTACAATTGAGCAAGTTGGAAGAAATAAGATTAGGCGATTATGAGAATGCTAGAATTTATAAAGAGAGGACCAAACTGTGTCAGACAAGCATATTCACAAGTGTCAATTTGAGGTGAGACAACAAATATTACTTTTTAATTCCCATTTTAAATTTTTTTCAGATAAGTTGAAATCAAGGTGGTCGGGTCCATTTTGAGTTGTTAAAGTGTACCCCTATAGAGCAACTAAAATTCAGAACGAGGCTTTGGAGACTTTCAAATTTAATGATTAATGCCTCAAACCTTATGTTGGAGGGGACATATTGAACCAAGGAGTGACCTATCTCTTGAATGATACATCATGAATTATCTAACGTCAAACTAGTAACATTAAAAAAGTGATACTGGAAGACGATCTAATATTCGTAAAGTTTATTTTTAATTTTTAATTTTATTCATTTTATTTATTATTTACATTTGTAATTTTTATATTTTTATATTTTATTTAATTTAAATTTTTAGGAAATTATTAAAATAGAATAAAAATAAAAATAAAAAAATAAAAAAAGGAGAAGTTGAAAAGAAATAAAAAATCGGGTCATGGTTTCTCAAACCGCTAGACCCGGTTTCTAATGTGCTCGACCCGGCACCATCCTACCTCAGCTCCATCTCTTCAATTCAATCAATAAACTCTCATACACTCTGCCAATGCATGATATGTTGTCCCTATTTTATTAGTTTCATTTTCATATGCCTACTAGCTAGTTTATAGAACACAGTAACACACTTGCGCATATTTTCATTTCAAGCCAAATTTATATATATATATATAGTGGGTTACTTTCAATTTAAATGGAAAAGAAATTTTGCCTGCGTTTAATTCCAAAACTTTTAAAAAATTTATGTTCTAAATTCAAACTATATAGTAATTTTTAGATGAAGCCAATTTGGGATCAATCTCCTAAGTAGAAATTGTCATTTCTCCTAAAACATATATCTGTGTGTATGGAGAATGGTGTCATGTAATTTGAATCTTTTGGCAGGTTGGGAAAGGTTTTAGTAAAGATGCTGAAGAAATTAGCTTTCCAACAATGGATTGAAGTTGTAAGGCCATCTCCAACTCACACCACTAAAATACAATACAGTTAACTTTACACCATTTTACAATTTATATCATATCAAACAGTAATTTTATCTCTAACTATAACTTTATTTCTAACACCATTTTTTACACCAAAAAATAATATTCTTTTTATATTCTTTTTAATTTATTTTATATAATTTATTATAATTCTACACTATTTTATAATATTTCAATAATTGCCCATAAATAAATATACTTTACATATTTATTAAAAAAAATTAATTATCAATTTAGCAAAGTAATAATCTAATAAATTAAATTATAATAATTTATTAATTAAAATGACTCATTTACTATTTATATATTATTTAGAATAAAAAAAAATAATAATGGACTTGTAAAATATTTATTTTAGTTATAAACTTTTTATACATAAAAAAAAAAAAAAAAAAAAAAATTGGCGTTGATGATTAGAACACCATTTTGGTGTTCTACTGTTCATCAACTGCATTTTACAGTGAAAAATGCAGTTGGGTTGGAGATGGCCTAAGAATAGCATCTCAATGTTTTTATTTATACCTGATCCTCTCTTTAACTTGGCATATGTTTTGACAAGTAAATTTGTATAATCCCAAGACTTAATTAAGCATCCCATAATAAATATATAATCAGTAATATAAGCATTATGTTAAAAATTCATTAAATCAAAATATTCTCAAAATAACTAAAAAAATTCTGAATTCGTTTAGGCATTTTGTCAAACATTATATATGCACGCATGTAGAGTCAAGAACATTAACAATTACACACTGTCATTTCCTTGTTAAGAGTTCTAAAAAGAGCAGTAATTGCAGACATGGTAAATGATTCTATAATTTATATGTAACAAAGCAAATTTGCATCCAATAAAAGAGATATAATAATTAATATAAGCATTAAACCACTCACAACGTTGCTCAAAGGCCATAAAAATAAAAAATAAAGTTTTAAGACCAAACAATCTATTGTGATTATGCAACAATGTCTTCTTATATAACAATATTCAGATTGGAATTTACTTAAAGCATCAATACAGATTAGAGAAAAAAACAAGGGAATCGAAATTTACTTGTATAAAAGATGCCCAGCTTCTCTATTTTGCAGAAAAATAAAATCGTCATCGATAAAAATGAATTTTTCTCCCTCAATGAATTAAACCCTCGAGGAGAAATTCTTAATTAACTAGAGTTAGCGTTTTCTAATTATCAAAATAATAATTAATTTTTTTAATTAAGTCTGCTGATGTGTCGTGACTCTATTAATCAAATCATAAACTGACTTGATGAACTTAATTCATCTATAATTTTATCGTGAAAGGTAAATGTCTAAGTGTTCGAATATTATCATTTATCATGATATTCAAATATTATAATTTGTCTGAAAATATTTTATAATATAATAATAATAAATATAAAATTTTGAAATGACAAAAGTATAATTCAGGAGTTCTACAGTAATTTACTCTATTTAAAATATTATTGAGCATTAATGATTCCAAATTATACTTAAAATATAACTGTTTGGATTTAAGTTTGCATAGTGTAACTGAAAAGAAAGTGAAATGATAGAAAATAGGATGAGATGTGAGAATTCATTTTCTCTGCTAAGTTGAGATGGATGATTCAAAAATGAAATAATTGACATGCTCTTTCCACACCATAAAAACTCAAGTTCTCTTATTTTCTCAAATTAGACGAATTGGGAGAAAAAAGAAGATAGCAAAAAATATTCATTAATTTCATTTTTTATTTTTTATTTTGGCTCTTAACCTTCCATAGCTCTCAACTATAAATTCAAATTTTGAAAATTAGAAACTAATGATATATTAATAAATTCGTCATATTAGATATTTAGCTTATCTCTTCTCCTTAACCTATTCTCCAAGATTGACTAAAAAAAATTCTATTTTCCAAAATAAATAAGACAAAACACATCTTTAAACCCTTGAATTTTGCATGATTTTTCTATTAAACCCCTAAATTTTATTTTGTTCTAATTGAAACCAATTTTCAATTAGTATTCTATCAAACTATTTTTTCACGATGGTTGACTAAAGTGTGGGGCACACATGTTAAAAGTACGTTGAGCCATTTTCACATGATGATTGAAACGTTTAAACTGACTATAATTGCTTATATGTAAATTTAAAATCAGTAAATAAATTAAAAATTAAAATTACCTAAATGATAATGAAACGGTGCCGTTGATTTTAGGGAGAATAATTTGGGAATTCTTTTTTTATTTTTAAAACCTAAATCAATTTCATTTGCTCACCTAATCACATATTTTCCCTTTCTGAACCTTATTTTTCCTTTCTCACTTTTCAAATTCCTTTGTTAAACTCTAAAACTAATATAATCTATTTCATCTGTTGTTTTCACTTTCAAATGGGGACGAAGTTTGTTGCTTTTGCTATAATTGATTTCACTGTCTCAGTGTTGATGCGTGTAGGTCGATTTGGCTCATTTGAAAGGTAAGTTTCATACTATCAATTATTGTGTATTATGTTTTTTATTGTAATGGTGGACCACTATCTCTTGTCTGTTATTGTCTTTTTTTGGTATGTTGTTTGTTTTTTCCTTTTTTTTTTTATTATGCATTGTTATTCAGTTAGTTTGTGGTCCATATATTGAAGATGATGTTGAAAAAGTTGTTTTTATTGCCTTTATTAATAAAAAAAAATTGTTTATATATATAATGCTAGGGCTATGTTATAAAATTAGGGTTTGGGATTAAAAATTTAGGTTTTTGGAATATAAAATTAAGGTTTTGTAATATAAAATTAGGATTTTGATAATTAATATATAATTTGGTTTATTGGTGTAATAAATTAACTAAAACATTAATATAATCAATTAAATAATATATGTATGTTTAGCTGTAATTGATTTATATACTTTTTTCAATTTTGTGTATGCAGGATGGGTGATATATTTGTTAAGGTAGTTATTAAACATAAGGGTAATTTTATTAGGATGAAAAAGTGGGAATATTTTGGAGGTAGGGTTAGTGTTATTGCTAATTCTATGGACATAGATTTTATATTATACCCTAATATTATGTCATATATTTTAGATTTGGAATATACCAAAATTTGTGGGTTGTATGCAAGGGATAGTAGTGGGAATTTTAATTTAGTAAAGGATGATGCATTTGTGTCTAGTCTAATGTTGAATATAAAGTCAGGGGATAGTATTATATTTTTTATTGATCACACTGACACTATTAGTGGTGACTCTGGAACTAATGTTAGTTTTCAAAGCCAACCTTTTATAGAAATTGTTAACCATGTAGGGGGGAGTTGTGGAGGTGGGATAAAGGTACAGGCAGGGGGAAGTGGTGTATTTGGAGGCAAAGGAAGGGGGATCTTGTAACACCTTAGCCTAGCTTGAACCTAACCCTTATATAGACCTTCGGGGGGGAGATTTTTACTTTCTTTTTAATGTGTTGTTAATATGTATTTATGCATGAAATTGATGATTATGCATGTTATTTGAATTAGTTTTAGGCATAGAAGTATTCCAGAGACTGCTAGGACTTAATCGAAAAATTTTGAATTTTTGGTGAACTGGGGGCAAAATGATCATTTTTCGCCCGTCGAAATTTTATGGATTTAATATCATATTTAAAAGGAGAAAAGAATTTCAAGACTTGAAAATGGCCTTATTTAATATTTTTGAGTATTAGATAAATAAATAATCCCGGTTGAAAAATTTTTATCGGCACGTTGCTTGATTTCGGTGTTTCGGTTGTACTAAGGGTATTTTGGTTATTTCCTTTATAATATGGAGTTATTGAGTGTGTGCAACCTTATGGTATTAGTTCAGTCTTGATTAAATCTGACCGTTGGATCAAATGATGAAAAATTGGATGGTTAGATGAGTAGGTTGAAAAGTTGCTATCCTAAGCTCAAAGTATGGGATTATTGCTTTTGGTTTTGGATTTGGTGTGCCAAATGTATGTGTTACCTATCTTGGTTGACTTTGGATGAGCCAATAGAATGAAAGTAAGAAGAATGGATGGTTGGATGACTAG
>CANXYC010762821.1:0-19631 GCA_948193065.1 Aleurites moluccanus | reverse complement strand
GCCCATTAACTGGTTCAACCCTAGTGTAAACCTATATATATGCTAGCTGGGGGCAGCATGCTAGGTATTCCAAACTAGATACCTAGGGTGTAATGCTTCAAGCAATCGCATACATTGCTTGACCTAATAACTCTAACATTTTCTTTAATATGTGAAGAATTATTTTACCTAAGTATATGAATTTAATAATTAATATATATTATTAAATAAATATTTAATTATAAATTAAGCTATTAATTTTCTTATTTATTAAAATTAATTCAGTACAAATCATCTATCTCCTTCTGCATTTTATCTCATATATCATATCTTTTTTATTCATTATATCATTTATAAAAATATATTGAATGTTAAAATATTTTAAAAAATATGTAATATAATGAATTAAAAGAATTTAAAATAAAAAAAAGATACAAAAGAAAATAAAAAATTCGAACTCACAAATAAGATTTTTCCATAAAAAAATCAAAATAAATAAATAATTTTTTTTTTTTATGGTAGACGCAAGTGATGTGACATAAACATATTAATTGGTTGTGGTTTTTTGGTGTAAAATGCAGGTGGCAGTGGGGTTACTTGGAGCTCAAATTACTCTATTTTGTATATGGTTTTGGTGCTATTTGTTAATTTAATGTAAAAAAGAGGAGACGAGAGAGTAAAAAAAGAAAAAAAAAAGAATGAATTGATTTGATTTGAGCAGGTAATTAAGGTAAGCTAAATATGCACTTAATTAGTACTATGGTTAATTAAAGAGTTTAAAGTAGCTTTAAATATGATGATTATGATTATTTTTGGACCCAGTTTTAGATTCATCATTATTCATTACTATTTATTATTATTATTTTTTTATCTTTTGTTTTAGACAATGCATAATTGATTGCCACTTTTTCTTCTTTTTTCCTTTCTCCCTTCTTTGCTCATGTTGTGTATTTGAATGGAATAATTAGGTAAAGTGGTTTTTCTCTTTTTTGTTTGTTTTTTTCCTTTTCTTACCCATTTCACTCAATAATTTTCCATAGCTTGCTTATTGTGCTATTTTTCTTACTCTTAATAACTTTTTGAGTTACAATGCTCAATCTCCATCATCTAACATAACAGAGTTGTATGGCCTATCACTTGTTCTCCATCGACAGATCAAACCATTCATCATTGTCACTACTCTTTCACCATTGTAAGTTATGTGGAGCTGGCAACTACAACTATTTCACCATTATGTGAAAGCAGAATAATCTCAAACCTGAGTAACACAACTCCATTTCCATCTGAAATTCAACAACCCAGTAAGTATTTGATATACTGATATTAGAATCGTCTTTATAACTAAAAATTTTCGAATTTAAATTTCAATTAAAATTAAATTTATAAAAAAAAAATCAACACACTTGTTTATTTATTCTCACTTATCAAGAATATTGATATATAATGAGAACATGTTCATTTGTCTATATTTCAATCAAAAAAGTTTAATTTAACTAAAATTTGAAATTATTTTATAGTTATAATTTAAAAAAAAAAAATTGGACCTCTTTTATATATTTTATTAATATTTGACAAATATTGATTTTTTTTTTTTTTTAATTATAAGATTTAAAAGTGACCATTGCAAATTCTAATCTCAAAAATTATAATCACCATCACTCAATACTATAGTATTAGCCAAAAAGGATTTGTTTGGGAATAGAAAAAAAAACAACGCGAACATCATGTTCCGCTTATTGCAGTATCAATAAGAGCCGTTAGCTTCCCGCCAAGGCAAAGAAACAACTGACTTTTAAACAGTTTTTAACTGTCTGACAATATAATATTAAGAAGCAATGAATATGTGCCTTTCTCATCTTCACACACCAAAGCCACCTTCCACTTTTAATTTCTTCTTCTTTTCTTTTCCTTATTAGTTAAATTTAATTGCTTCTCATCATCATTAGCCCATTCTCCTTCTCAATTTTCATTTCGAAACAATTATAATTTTTTTTTTCTTGAAAGAAAAAAAAAAAAAGGAAGAAGAAGAACTAAAAAGGTCAAATTAAGCTATGGAGCTAGAATTGGGACTCAAGATCACCCACACCCGAGATGATATCACTTCTCATGCCGATCTTCGGATTGCTAAAGATCACTCTGGTCCTCTCTTCTTGTCTAGAGAAACTGAGACTATGTTCATCCTTATTGCATATCTCAAAGGCAACAAATTCTTCTTTCAATTTCTTGTTTCTTGTTTCTTATTCTTGGATAATGTGTGGTCATAGAACTCTGGAAAAACTTGCAGGTTTTAGAAGAGAGAATATTGACATCAAGATCAGTGAAGATGGGAATCGGATTGCGATTAGTGGGAAAAGAGCAGTCCAAGAAATGGTGTTATCAGGGTGGATTATGCACAAGAAAGATGTAGAATTAAGGGCATTCCGTAAAGCTTTTCGAATTCCTGATGGAGTCATTTTGGATCGAATCAAGGCCAAGTTTCGCGATGAAGAATCAAGCTTGAAAATTATTATGCCCAAATCAGAGAAAGGAATGCAAGGGATTGAGATTGAAGAAGTGAAGGAAGAGAAGGAGATTAACAAAGAGAAACCTCAGGTTTCACAAACTGTACCTGATAAGCCTCCTAGAGATGAATATACAGATTCTAAGATCATGGAAACTGAAGAAAGTGAGCAAGTTTTGCAGGAAGATATTGAAAGAAGGGAACTTGAAATACCGCAAGTTCCAAAAGACAGAAAAGAAGAAAGTGATGAGGTAGTTGATCGAAGGCAGATTCTGTCACAAGGAGAGGTAGCTGAAATGTTTCCTGAAAGAGATAATAGTAAAGGCATGCCACAGGAAAAACCTGAAGAGCCAAAAATTGAAAACAAGGATGAGAGTGAAAGGGAAGTCGAGAAAATGCAAGATTTAACTGAAGAAGCAAGGCCTGAAGGACCTACAAACATGGAATTAGAAAAGGAACCTGAAATTGCAAGAACAAAAGAATCAGAAGAAGCCCCTCCCGAAAAGACAGAACCTAATAGTACAACTACACATCCTGAACTTGCAACCATGGAACCTGAGGAGCTTAAACCAGAGAAAAGGGACGAGCAGCTAGAGAAAAAGGAAATAGCTCCAATTACAGAAACTCAGAGCGAAGAGCTTCCTGATTCGAAAGAACAGGAAAAGAAACAGGAAATTCCAGAGGCAAATATTGTAGAAGATGAAAAGATTAAAGAACATGTTCGTGATCAAGAAAGCACTGAAATGACAGAATTGCCAAAACTACCAAATCAATCTGAACAAGAATCAAAAAAGCAAGATCCTGAAAGAAATGTTCAAGAACAGAACAAACCTGAGCCTGATCAAGAAAAAAATAAAGCTGAAACTACTCAACCTGGAATAGGAAACGAAATTAAAGAAGATGTAATAGATGAAGTAAAAGTTCCTGAAGAGAAACAAGTTGAGAAGCACGAATTTCCAGAAGTGAAGAAACAGAAAGAGGTCAGTGAAGGAGCAACTAAACCACAGAAAGCAGTTTCAAAAGTATCAAAGCTACGACAACCTCTTCTTGTTGCAGGGTCAGCTATCCTTGTTTCTCTTATAGTACTTGTCATTAATTTTATCAGATCTAAAAGAAGATGAATTGCTTGTATCTATTGCTTTTCCATTGTTAAGGACAATAAAATTCCATATTATCATTTTTTTTTTCTGAGGGAATATTAGCAAGTTTTTCAATTACATATATTACTCCAAAAATAAATAAATAATCCATTCTTGAATTCTCAGCAACAAGCTTGAGCTTTTAAGTTGATTGTTGCTAAAACAAGGTACAATATCTCCAGCTAAAAGCTATAGGAATTCGACAATTATTTTTGCTATAAATGTTAGTTTTTTTATCAGAATTATCCTCTCTTTTTTCACTAGCAGTAGTGTAAATACCACAGATGTTGTCCTTAAATCTAAATAAACCAATTAAAATGTAATGATGGTAAATCTTGAAACTTATTAGCCACAAATTAGGTTTTATTTTTTGGTATATTAGAAATTCTGGACAGATGGATTAAATTTAAACTCTTGACCTCCTGTTCGAGGAAACATATACTTGACTGTTGAATTAGATAAAAAAAATCCAGGAAAATATGATTTTAAATATCTACTATTATATTAATTTATGGATACAATCATGATAGTGAATCATCACGATGATAACATTGACAAAGACAAACCATGTAGCAATTTTTTTTTCGAACTATGATCATTATATTTTAATGGCAACACATTAAAATGTTTTTACTGCCACCACCATCTAAAATCTTGGCGGGCAAAAAGAAAACAACTAGGTTACGGGTCGTGGTGCTCTCATGGGCTTACCTTTTTCGAAAATTTCTCAATTGTTTTGAGAGGTGGGAAGTGATATTGGACCTTTCTTTTTAAGTTATAACAACACATCAAATGCTAAAAAGTTGGGGAGAACGGCCTTCTGTATAGCTATTTATGTTGTATATTAGGCCTACATCACAACAGATTTAAAGGGTTTCTACAAATAGTATTGTAGCTGGCAATAACCTTAGGATCAGCCATAATTAGCTGGAGAACTCCGATAGAAACCACCCCACCCTTTTCAGCATTTATACGGGACCAACACTGTTGAACCCACTTGAAAGATAAGTGCATGACCATGAAAAAGCTCATCAATCCAATATAAATAAATAGAGCAAATAATAAAGGTAAAAAGAAATTGGACCACAAACTGTTTCAATGAAATACATGGTTAAAACTTAAAAAGGGAAAAAAACATAGAAAAAGTTTTTTTTTTTTATAGCCTAATTAATGTTGAATAATGCATGCCCCATTATTTTTCATGCAAATTGAGGAAAAAAAAAACCTATTAAATAAGGTAACAATTGACCATACACAATCTATTTAGTTCTTACAACTGTGTTTTGTACTCAATACCTTCCAAGTAATTGAAGCTTTTTAGAAGTTACAGCAGCTAATTTATATGTCACAAGGACAACCGCTAATCTGGCAGCCAGAGCAAGTAGCCTCTCCAATATATATATTTTTATTTTTGGTAGGTATATTATGCAAGTGACCGACCTGCTCTCTTACCTTCCGTTGAGGATGTTACATTCCACCAACCATTGTTGTGCTAACACAAATTGATAAGAAAAGAATAATTGGATTCAAGGCTTCCAAAGTCTACTCTTTTTGGACAACTGTTCATAGTAGAGAGGCATTGCCTACCAAACTAATATGCTTTTTTTTTTTAACCCATTTTGTTAATTAGGCTTGACGTAGATATTTCTAATATTAATGACGCAATCTCATAATTTTTAATAGGACTCTTTAACTATATAATTCTAATATTATTGATGCAATTTCACAATCCTGTAGACGACGAAAAATGATATTTAACAGCAACTTACAAGTTGAACTAATTGTGGCTAGAGTTGCAAGTTGCATCTATGTAGTAACATTTTGTTGCAGGTTGATAGCAACAGAGCAAGTGTGAGGACCACTATAAATTTAGATGTACTTCCTTTAACCCTCTATTTGGATCTATTAATAATGTTAATGTCCATTTTTTCATACAGGGTAAAAGACTATGGTACTAGTTTTGCCTGTTATGGACATCAGACAATCTTGTGAACCAAACAGAAAAATAATAAATAATTCAATCAATCACAAAAACCTCAAACCTGCCTGAGCATCACAAGTTGCTTCAACAAGAAATTGCTTCAAGCTATTACACCACAAGCATGAAAGAAAAGCTATGTACCTAACCTATTTGTCAAGTGTCCTTGTTTTGGTAATTTCAGCAGTAAAGATCATCATTTTTGCTTATGAAAAGGCAAAAATATTATTAAACAATGATGGAAAAGAATAATGCAGAGTAAAAGTATAGAGTGACTACATACCACAATAGACAAAAAGAGAAGGGGGATAGAGAAATGTGTGATAGAAGCTTTAGAATCCCTATATTGAAGCAAAGTATCACAAACTAGAGGTCAAGTCAGTTTAGTTTATTAACTGGTTGAAATGCCAAAATCAGAATAGATTTGTGGACTGTACCTACTGTACCGCCATCTCAATCCAACATTCTTACCAATTCAATAATGCTTTCTGCATTGTGATACAAGCTAAAAATTTAATTCAATACTAAAATTTCTCAATTGTTCCATATGCTCATGCTTCTTGGCAATTAAAAGAAGCTATTATTTGATAGAATTCAGTGATGTTGATAAAAGTCGTCTTTTCTGCGAAGTGTTAGCTTCAGATATACATTTTCACTAAAATTCAAGCAGGAGGGTAATTCGCGGGAACATGGTAGATGTAATCTTCTCCTAACAGAATAAAATTCAATGGTATTGATGATATGTCTTTGTCAAGAAAAGGTACCAAAAAAAAATATTTGAATACAAACAGATAACAATTCTAGATGCAATACCTGCAGAAATTCTAATCTAAATGCAACTTCAGGGACATCAAATGAGACTGAATCAAAGTCAACTATAACAACAGATGCTATAGACTACAACTCAAAGATATTATATTAAAGAAATTGGACCATTTTTAAAATATTTGCATGAAAAAAAAAATTATGAGCATGAGATGACCTTCATATGCCACTAATGCCAGCAAATCGAAGTCAAATAAGCATTTCAACTGATGGAAAGCTGGAGCTTTGAATGTAATAGATGACAGCCAGAATTGTTATAATGCAAGCAGAAATTTCATTTCCTGCAGTAGTTTACTTGAGGTCAGAATCTTATAAAGTTCAAGGAAATATTCAAATTGAGTTTTTAATTCCTAGTTTGCTAAAAGAAAGTGGGAAGAAAAAAAAAGTTCAGTTATTGGAAAGAATATATAAAGAACAGAGAAGAAAACAAGATCTATTTCTGTCCTCCTCCACGGAGACAAAGAAAAAGGCAAGAATATGAATATACCTTAAGAAATTAAGTGAATGCCTTACAACGGTAGTTAGTGGATACAGCATTCCCAATTAAATAATCCTCATTGAGTTCAGAAAAGGGTAGCTGGATCTAGTGTTGGCAATTACCCATAAGATGGCTGGAAATCGCAACATTATATAAAATAGAGTACACCAATTTCACGTAGAGCAACGGCTGGGGAAAGGATAGTGAAAAGAAATGAGATTGATTAGACCACCTGCAAGCTCAACAAACGAGATGAAAAAAAAAAAAAAAGATTTGAACACATAAATAATTGAAAATTTTGGTAAGTATCCTTGAACAATCTCATTCCAGAGAGGTTAACAAATATTGGAACATTCTACACATTAGAACATTCTATGGGTTATCTAAAATTGTCTCCTCTATTGCAATAAGCAAAAATATGTATATCATTAACAAAAAAAAAAAAAAAAAAAAAAAAGAAAAAGAGTCAAAATCATAGGCGAAGTCAGCTACAACACAAAGATGCAATTTACTCGGAAATTTTGATTATACAATCGCAACAAGAAGCTGGAGATCAGCACAATGGACCACAAAGAGTCTGAATTTCCATATCCTACACATTTCCTTTACACAAATATATTTGTTGATAAATACAAGAATTTTTTTTTCTTCCTTACCCTTTTACTTTGATAGCATGCATCAAACTGTCCTCTTTTCAGCTCTTGTTTGTCACCCAAAATCATGGCATCCAATTGATACAACAGCATCAATGGTATTTAATCAATGGGATTCACTCTACCCAGAGAGTCAAGCCCTTCAGTCCGGCTATGAACAATCCTGTGAAACACCTCTCTAACTTGTCTCTCCAATGGGTCCAATCCTTCCTTTATTACTTCACAAATTCGTCCCAATTCTTGCACTCTTAGTCTCACCTCTGCCTCCGTTCCCTCTGTCAAAGGGAACCTAACTGAATCAGCCAATTCAGCCAACCCTTTAGTACACTTATCCATCTGATGAATCTCCCTTAATAGTCCACTAGCATTTCTTCTATCCCGCTTTCTTGACTCCTCCTGCACCCTCTCATGCAATGAGAGTATAGCTGCAGACCAGGCAAAATGTCTAGGAATGGAGAAATGCACTTGCAACCCTCTGTCTTGGCAAGGTATAGCAGCCACCAGAGCCCACATTACAAACAACAAAATTGTGTTCATAGTATAAACAGCCACCGCAATTCCACTAGTAGCCACAATTTCGTTCCCTTTAGGTGCCACCAAATTATTCCCAATCGCCTGTAGTTGCCTAGCCGCCGACCAAGACCGTGAAACACTCCACGACAACGATCTAAAATGGCCAAAATTCCGATGATGCTGGTCTCTAGACGAAGCAGCATTTTGACGGCCAAAAGAGCGGTTCCTGTGAGCCAAAGCTGCAGTAGATTCTCTTTCATCGAGCATTGAAATAGCCAAATCAATCAAAGCCTTTTTTGCTCGACGGAACTGACCTTCCCCAAGCATTCTCTGATTGTCCAAAGCACAAAGAACAATCTCAATTAACTTTTTCCACTCTCTGATCTGCTCAATCCCATCTCGAATCGCATTACAAAGATCCAAAGCTTTGACGCTCCGCTCAAAAAATTCATGGATCAATCGATCCAACGGAGATTTATAAACAAGCGATCTGCTATTGAATAGAATAACTCTAAATTCCTCTTGACAAGAAAGGAAACAATCAAGCAATTTCCGGATCCAAGATAATGAAAGCAAATCATCAGAACCGACTGAGGACAGATCCATAAACCGGTCCGCGACTTTCCTTTGAAAAGCTTCAAGCTCCAGTTCATGACTAGAAGTTTCATGAGTAGCCTCCATGGAATGAACCTGGTCACGGCGGAGACTCAAAATTGAACGGCCAAAAGAACCAGACGATCCTTGATAATCAGTCGCTGGCATTCTCACATCACCAGGGAAAAACAGACAAACCCTAATTATGTAGTTAAGTCCAAAATTGACGTAATTAAGCTGTTTAAAGTCGCATAATAAACTTGAACCAGAGATTGGGACTGAGCAATACAGAGAGATAAAGAGATTGAGAGGGCCAGAAATGAATGAGAAAACCCTAATGCGAGCCAACGGATTATATAAGGTAAAATTAACTGCCATAATTAGTATATTAAATTAATATTTGTTTTTTATTTAATTAACTTTTTAAATTTAGTATATGTACGAATAAGTGGAAATCAATATGGGGCGTTAGATTGAGTTAGATGAGGACCATTGGATGAGAATATGTTGTCGTTATCGAGTAACATAGTAGTTTTGTCTGGTGAGCGGTTTTTTACCGTTACGCGGCTGTGATTTTGGATGACACGGTCATATTTTTTGATATACACGTGGAAGGTACAGCTTGGTCTTAGTTGGCGCGTATGGAAACGGTCTGCTACTATATATGGTTTTCCACATATTAATTCTAGAATTTTTGGAAACGACGTGCATTTTGTCCGCGTTTACGAAATTGTCCCTATACAGTTTGCATAATTACATCTTGAGTCTATCGTTCTTTCATTAATATTATTATTACTAAAATGGTTTTTATAAGGATTGATTCAAAAACATGGTTATTTTAAATAAAATATAATTATTAAATAATTATATTAAAAAAATATAAATAAATTAATATAAAAAATAATTTGGATGAGAAAAAAATTTTTTGATAGAATTATATTTTATTATAATTACTATATTATAAGTGATATGTCAAAATTTTAATTTTTTATTTATTTATTTTATTTTTAAATTTATTTTTTTAATATTATATTAATTTTTAATTTTTAACGAATATGTTTAAAATATTTATTAGAAAAATTATTATTAAAATTAGAGAAAATTAATTTTATAAAATAATAAAGATGTGGTCTTAAAATCACAAAACATCTCATGAGTTAGAGATGAAACTATATATAGTTTAATGGGTCAATTAAGTTAATTTAAGTGAAAAGAAAGTTAATTAAAATTTATAAAAGTAAAAAAATTGTATTTATTTTATATTCTTAACTTGTCAAAAAATTAATTATTTCATTGCAATTATAATATATTTACCAATAAAACTTTGCACTTGGAGGTTGTTGGTATATTAAACTAATTATTGCAATTGAGCTATCACTTATAACTCAAACTAAACAAATCCTAATTAGTACTTATGGAAATGTTGCCCCCAATGGCCAAAATATCATATTCCATTTTAATGTTAAAAAATTATATATAAAAATTTAATGAAAGGGACTAAATAATTGAGAAAAAATAGGTATTTAAGGAAAAATAAAGACATATTTGGTTTAAAGAAATAATAGCAACACATGGTTTGGCATGAAAAAGAAATGATAATATTAGCAATATAATATATTTATTTTTTATATAATATATATAATACTTTATGCTACTAAAGGCTTTAGATGTAAATACATTAACAAAAAGGATTAACTCAATTTGTCTCATCATTTTATTTATTAATTAACATTTAATATTTTATTCAATATTTATAAATAATTTTAAAGATATAGTCGAATGTAAAATATTTTTCAAACTCATTTAAAAAAAAAAATCTAATTTTAAAACATGTAAATATTTATATGAAATTAAAATAATATATATATTTTTTATCGACTTTTCTGTATGAATATCCTAATGGGATTGATTAAGAAATAATAGATAATATTAAATAAATAAATTTAAAAATAATTTAAATAAATCAAAAAAAAAATTTTGATATATTATTTAAGATGTTAATAATTATAATAAAATATAATTTTATCAAAATATTTATTTTTTCTCATTAAAATCATTTTTATACTAATTTATTTATATTTATTTTCTTAAGACACTATTAATTTTTATTTTTTATAAATTTTAATTATATATAATTTTTTTTTTTTTTTACTCAATCAATTTATAATTATATTACTAAAAAGTAGTTTTTACATTTAATATAATATAAATTAATACTTTCTATATAATATAATATTTTAAATATATAAATTAAATAAAAATATGATTAAAACTAGGACTTAATAATTTGAATATAATTATATGCGTCTAATTCAACGTAATCTTGGAAAATCTTGCGCACGTAATGAAGAGAAAGATCAGCAGCCAAATTTGGATTTTTTTTTTTCTTCTCAAATTTCAATAATTGAGATTTAAATGATCCATTTAATTTTTATGTGGATATTTATATTCATTTAATTTAAATCAATTATAATCATATATTTATTCATTTATTATGTAAAAATAATTTAAATCTTTAAAAATAATTTTAGAGAATTAAATATAAAAAATTAGTTTAATAATTAAAGATAAAAAAGAAGTAAAAAAAATAAATATCATGAAATAGAAGCATGAATAGAAAGAGTTGTTATATCAATCAACCTAAAAAATACAAAAAAAAAAAAAAATCTTTATCTTTGAAATAATAAAATAAGTTAAAGTCAAAAAACCCAATTCACAAAATCAATAGCTTTTTTTTTTTAAGGGAACACAAAATCAATAGATTTAAAAATTCCTTAAAACATATAAATGATTATAAAAAAGTAAAAAAATATTACAGACTATTTATTTTTTTCTTTGATGAAGCAAAATTTTTATTTTTAGAGAAAAATAAAAATAAAATAAAATATCTAATTAAAATTTAAGTAATTAAATGAATTACTTAAGAAAAAGAATGAAAAAAAAAATAGATTGACTCAATTTAATGAGTAATATCGGTTTGATTTGGTTAATTTGAAAATTTTTATTAAATCAAATTAATCATTTTGACTTGAAAATTTTTCAAATCAAATTAAATCATCATTATAACTAAATTGTTAGTTTAATTCGGTTTGATAATTTTTTTATTTGTTAATTTCAAATCAAATATATTTTTTTTAAACCATTATTATTTTGTTATAAATGAAAAAAACATCGACAAAATATCGATGATAAAAAATTTCTTTATCAAAAATTATATTTTATTTATTTATTTTTAATTAATTTTTATGAATGATTATTTTTTAAAATTTTTAAATAATACTTAATTAAAAAAATTATGTGAATATATCTAAAATAAAATAAAATATATTTAATTGTAATAATAATAAAAAAGTTATATATATAACTTCAGTTTAGTTTGATTTAAAATTAAAAAAAATTTCAAATCATAAATTAAATAAAATCTTTAATTAATTTTTTTAAATTAAAATTAAATCAAATAGCTATAAAATTATCGATTTCAATTGAATTTAATTTGTTAGTTTGATCGATTTGATTTTCACTTCTAATTACAATAAATATCCATGCTTAATCCTTATATAACTCATAAATTAATGAATTTAATAAATTATACCTATTTAATGTTTAAATAACTCGTTTATCACATAAACACTTATTTAAACGGTCACAGATGAAATTGCGACTCCTACTTTTTTTTTAATGCCACCAAAAGGAGATTTCACAAGTTTTCTTGTTGGTCTCAACTTCCAAGAAATAAAAAAAAAAAAAAATAGTCTTTTTATTCTTCCTATTCCCTACACAAAATAATTTTCATTATAATAAGTTAATAACAACAAACTTATTGAATTAAGTCAATACTGTAGTTGATTGCTTATATTGAATAATATAATTATAAAAATTATTAGATGGAGTAACTATATTTTTTCATATTAAAGTTAAATTGTAGACTTCATATAATCTATTTTATTTAATAATTTTTATTTTTATAGTTGTTTTTCTATGTAAAATATAATTAATATTTAAGATTAAATAAATATATATATATGATGTAAAAAAGATCAAAAGAATATTACAATAAAATTAAAAAAATAATAATAATAAATATTGGTCAAACTAGATCTTTGTTTTTATATATTTGGCTATTTATGAATGAAATAAAAAAGGAATATATTGAAATAATAATAAACTATCACCATCAAATAAATAAATAAAAAGAATTTGTGGACCTAAAATCCAATGTAGCCTCAGCCTGCCAGTCCCAATAATATATTTTAAAATTATTGAGGTCCTTAAAATGCTGTTTTTGGACCCACCTTCACACATTGCTGACACTGTCAAATGTAGATAATTCAATAAAGATTAGGGATATGCCTTTAACCTAAGAAGCAAGAAACCATCATTATTATTTTATTATTTTTCTATTGCAAAAATGTTTACATCAATTTCTAGCACATGTTGATAAGAGAAAACGAAAAAAAAAATAAAAAAAAAAAGAGTAATATTTTTGAATGTTTATCAATTGTTTATTTATTTATTTATTAATTTTGAATAGAAGAATCAATTCTTTATTCATATTGTGAGTCTTGAGCCTAAGAATTTGTACAGATGTCATTTTCTTGGCTGAGAGACTTGGACAAAAGAGGCAGCTTCTTCAAAAGTAGGTTTGTTTTTGCAATTATTTGGCCATTGCTACCTCTAAAATGAATGGACTAAACTGAATTTGATGCATTAGATATGTTCCCCACACCATTATTCTTTCAAATCAATCTCAAAAGCCAATTCAGAAAGATATTTTCTTCATTAGCACTTTTTTTAATTTTAATATAAATGTGATAATACTATTAATTAAAGATAAATTGGGAAATATTCAAAATCCTATTGCTTAGATTCAAATGATGATTCCATTTTGGGATATGGGTATTGTTTTGGTAATAAAATATGAGGTGCACATATGAGATGAGATGTTTTAATTATTGAAGAAATATATATATATATATATATATATATATATATATATATATATTAGAGGTGAGCTGTTGATTGAACTGATGATCTCATAAACAATGGGACCCTATTTTCTGGTCCCCAATCTATCAATGACCATGAAAGCCTCCAGCAAGAAAGCAGTCCAGAGCCATAATCTCTCTCTCTCTCTCTCTCTCTCTCTCTCTCTTGTCAGGGATCTTGATCTTAATCTAAGACCTTGACTTTGAAAAATTCATCAGAATATAATACTGTTGCCCAAAAGGGTAGAGCTGGTCTACAAAGCCCTACTAGAAGTCACCATCTCCCTAACTATGCCTTGGTCAATTGCTTCAAATCCAAAAAAAAAATGATTCATCGTTCTAGATGGTAAACTTTGACAAGAAATCAGAAAAACTTGGAATCGTGCAACCACCATTCCAACTTTATATTCTATTCCTATTTTTTCCAAGGCAAACAGGAAATGTAGAAAAAAGAGAAATATGATCCTAATTCAAGTAAAAAACAATAATTTATTCCAGGCTGCCTTAGGGTCAGCCAAATTATAACATAATACAAATTGATCCAAGAGCCCTTCTTGAATTGACAATTAACAATATCCCATAAGTAGACAGCAAAGGATCATCTAGACTAGAGTAGCTTACGAATCGAGAGTTGATTCAGGGCTCGAGTCCTTTGTAGTTGAAACTCCAACTGGCTCATTCTGTTATGAAAAAAATTGCAGTAATATCCAATAAATCAACTCCTAGTTTTTAATATGCAAGACCTTAACTTGGATGGTCAAACCCAAGACTGAAGTGGATGCTGGACTCCAGGAAACAAAATATATAGGTGGATTAAACGGTTTTGACTTTCCCTCTTTTGAACAGGTTATGGCTCATCAATATGATGGCTTTGACTAGAAGCAATGGCTAGTTGAAATAACTGCTTGCAGATATGATGATAAAAGGCTGCTGATTTTAACAAAATTCTTCAACATGCAAGGAGTTAAAAAGTTGAATCAATGAGAGGGCTGCTGAACAGCCACTAGGAACATCTATCTGCAAAACCTTTCTGGTTGTTATTTCGCTCCCATTAACTCCAACATGGGCCAGGAATATACTACCAGAATCACACCATCATCCCAGAATATCCCTATTTGAGCACTGCAGCAAAGAATTAGCATGCAAATCTGTGAGATGACACACTCTTAAAACTAATGATGCATCAATCTGATATTGTATCGTATCAACTTAAAGGGTTACAAAATTCGATGGGAACCCTTCCTTATAAACAGACAGTCTTGGCAATAACTTATAATAATAGGGGCAAGAAAAATATTTGAAGGTTAGGATTTACTAATTTTTCTCCCAAGACACTGCTTTCCTAGATTTACAATTAGGTAATGGCCTTTCTGTGTAAACCATTGTCTTCCTTTTTTTTCCACAAGCAAATCTTGTTATCTTTTGTTAGAAATTCAAATGCAATGTCTAAAAAATTCTCAGTTCAGAACCTACCTTCATCTAATTTGATTTGGTTTAGTTAATCGAATCAATTCTTTCAAGCTTTGACACAGGAATAATAACAGATATGATTCAACAAAATTACTCCAAATTCAGAACCCCGGGCATCGAAGAGGGTTTGTGCTTGCAAGAGATAAAGAGTATATTTACATGCTCCCAATGGGCAAGTCCACATTCTTTTATGAAGAATTTCAGAACTAATACCTTACTGAATCCAAGCCAGTTTGAGTCTCCTCTAAATGAAAAAACTTTATCACTTTTTTTCCACTGTCCTCAAAAGACCCGCAAATGTACATTCATTATTCTACAGTGTAGAAAAGACAAGCATATAAAGAGATTAGGACAAGGTCAAGCAACACTTTCTCCACATCATGCAGCATCTGGACATCACACAACTTGGTTTATAAGATGAAGTTACTTACCTTGATAAATTGAAATTGCAACAGTACTTTTCGTGCTTCAACAGCTAGGCACCAAACAACAAAATTATACATCCCCCATCACCCTTTCATCTCAGCATATCATATCTGCATATGCCATTCAGTCTTGTCTTTGGGTCTATTTCAAAGCATTTGACTATATTCTCCTTGTAAGATTTGAAAAATGAATTTTATATTACTAATGGAGTTTATTTAAATTTATATCTGATATTGTATTGTATCAATTATTTGATGTAAGTTAGGCAATCGAAAGAAGAAAACAGCTATTGTATCAAAATTCATTGGTGCCAATTCAAATTAATAGGCAAATGTGCTATTGACAAGATACTTTGTATCTAATTAGAAGGAGAACATTAAAAAAAAACTGCTTAAATTTGAGAAATATATAACCTGTACCGCTATAAAAATAGGTATATCATCATTCAACACAACCAAACAAAACACACCAAATTTAGAGAGGCCAGGAAGAGTGTAACTGTGAAAAAATTAGGGTTAAGGATATCAATGGGTTGAGAGGGTTGCTGTATACAGTAACTCCTCATGTTTATATTTTAGGAATTTAAAAATTTTTATAAAATTTTTTAAAAATTATAATTTGATAGTGTTTAATATAATGAATCCAATGATATATTTTTTGTATTAAACAAAAATCAAATGAATGATAAAAAATAAATTATAAATGCGATAAATCTATACCATTAGATTTAATATACAAAATTTATAATTTATTTTTTATTATTCATTTAATTTTTATTTAGCACAAAAAATATATTATTAGATTCATTATATCAAACACTATCAAATTATAATTTTTATTATTCAAAAATAAACAGCACACTCAACCGAATTTCAACATGGACATGGCTTGGAATATATATATATATATATATATATATATATATACAGAGGTAATTAAGTGACGGAAATACCCTTGAAATTATAAAATAATTGCAGAAATTTTATCTCCTCGATCAGAGCTGGGCTATGGGCTTTTAAGTGTATGGCGAGATCCCTAAAAGAACCCAATTGTATACAGACTTTGGGTTATGATTGTTTATTGGATTGCCCGTTCAATTGTATGCTGTTTTTTTTTTTTGAGGCATAGGGGAAAGATCGTCTTTTCCATTAATTGAGTTTAAAATTCATTACATTTTTAATTTAGATATATAAATTTTTAATCTCTAAAAAATGGAAGAATTTTTATTTTTATAATTATAATCTATTTTCCTCTTTCTATCTCAAAAATAAGTAAAAATAAAAATAAAAATATTTATCCTTTCTTCTTCTTCTTATTAGTTAGTTTTTAATTTCTCCAGTATAATAATATTCACGGGCTTAATTTAATAATATGTACATATTCAATATATGTATTTTACTTTATTTTTTTAATTTAATTTCGACTAAAATTTAAATTTAAAATTTTCCGATCTTACATGCGAATCGTTAATCTTCTCCTCTTACGTTTTTTCATTTTGAATTAGATTGGTTTATTATAAAAAATTAGTAATTATTTTGTTCATTTTTTAGTTTCCATTCTTGAGTATTAAAAAAAAAAATCATAAATATAATAAGATAAATATTTTTCTCTCTGTATCCCTTTGAAAACATTTTTTACCCTTCCTGTGTTTATATATGCATGATGTCAATTAGGTGGTAAATTGAGGGGGGAAAGAAAGGGAATGGAGAATAACTTCCTTTTGTGAAGTGTTCTAGGCATTTATTTGTGTTCTAATATATGATATGTTTGATCATATCCACACCAAAACCCCTATGAATTAATATTTATTTTTTTAATTATATGGAAGACAAAAGGATTATTAACAATTAAATTTCAAAAAGCATGAATAATAAAGAATTTTTTTTTAAAGTATTAAAAAAGAATGAATCGATTTTAAATTTATTGTCAATAAAAATTAACGGAGAAAAACTTAATATCAAATCTATCAACTTCATATAATTAGGTATTATAGGTGAAGTTAGTTTTTAATCAAGACCGGCTAATTAATATTTAGTGACCCTTTCGGTTCATTAATCATTTTCTTTTATGTAAGCAATAATATATATACAAATAACATCATAACCTTCCCATCCCATAGTTTTAAAGTAAGGTTTTTATACATAAATATATATATTAAATATAGCCTAAGTGGTGGTTATAAAAAGAGTCATAACGCAATAATTAAAAAAGAAGTCTAAGGCATATGTCCCATTAAAAATATTTTAACTAATTACATGTATTTTTGGGGTTAATTAATAACTTAAATATTTTTGTTAGGGGGTGTTAAATTACTTATAAAATTGGAAAACAAAAGCTAATGTTCCACCAAAGAGATTCCACAATTATAGCTTATCTATTAGTATTAGTATTATGTATCTTCCAAAAAGTTGCAGTAGTGACCACTTTGCAAGACCAATTAATTAATTGCAATTATCTTCTTCAATGACCACAACTTTCCCTTGTTTTATTTTTATTTATTTATAACTTCGAATCCACATAGACGTGATTCACTCTCCTATGAAATCAATCAGAATGTTAATTTAATAACATTAAAATATATTTATATTACTTTTTAAATTCTAAAATAATATCACATATTAATTTTCACGTTTTATATTAAATTATTTTCTTAATCTAATTAAAAATAAATAACTCATATCGAAATTCGTACATTCATGAATAAAAAATACAAAATCTAAAAATCAAAACCAATTTATTTAAACTAATAAATCAAAATTTTAATGTATTATTACTTAAAATATCTATATCACTATGAGATTTCCATATAGATACCAAATCACAATTAAATTTATCATATGATTGACAAGAATCTCTTTATATAATTGTTTTTAACATCTTTTATGATCTTATTCAACAAAGTTTGTAAGACATATCATTTTGGGGACAAAAGGTGGCTCTTCGCACACAAGATGGGTTCTAGATTTAATGATTTCATAGACTATTATATATGCAACCTAACTATATTTTAATTCTTTTCTCTTTTTATGGGCATTGTGTATGGATTTAAAAGGATTTATGCATAATTAATTTCATCCACATAGTGAATAATAGAAAAATCAAAACTTAAATTTTGGATGATATAATATATAAAAATATTTAATAAATTACAAATAATCTGCTATAATAAATATTTAATATTATTAACTTAATATTTAATATTAAAATTAATAATTAATAGCACCAAAGGCTATACCAAGTCCTAACAAAAGCCATATAATAAAATACATAACCATATTCAACAAGTATCTTTCCTTGTGATAAACACAATTTGATAGATATAGAATAAAATTATTATGTAAAAATATTATTAAGCAGGAGTTAATTAATTCCTTTTTTAATTACATGAAAATTATAACACAAAGGAAGAGAGTTATGATGACACAATTTTTTTATTTTTTATTTTATATAATAATATGGATATATGATTGATGAACTATTAATTTAATAAAAAATATTAATCTTTTATATTATAAATATTAATGCATACTCCATCAATTAACTATTAATAAAATAAAATTGCATATAATAGCATGTAATCTATATTATATATAAAAATTCTTTTGTTTTAAGAAGTATAACTTTTGAATTGCTCGTTAAGAATATGATTTTTAATGTAAAAGATAAAAATAATCATTTTATTTTTAAATTAATTGATTTTATATTTTATATCATAATTAAAGGCAAAATTAAAATAAAATGATTGAAAAATCATAACACAAATTTAAATTCTAATTTATATTTTAATATAATTTTATTAAAAAATTAAGAAAAAATCTAATACAAATAAAATTTATAATTCTACATGTTTCTACAATGATTGACTATAAATATATATTAGAGATCTTACTGTTTCTCTCATATTCGCATTCATTTCGCAATATTAATCTCTCACATTTTTATTTAAAATATCAAATATTTCATATTTAATATGATATATTTTTTATATTTTTTTATTAATGTTAATTTAATTTCCTTTTTTTTTTTACAACTTAATGACTTAATTTTAGTTTATATATATATATATATATATATATATATATATATATATA